>JAKSZP010005860.1:0-52279 GCA_022478985.1 Massospora cicadina | reverse complement strand
TAAGAATCCTATAACAAAAGTCCACCTCCTACAAATTGATTAAACTCAATTTCAATTGGCACACCATCTCCATTGATGTAGGCCCACTGCCTAATAGTTATGGGCAATAGTAGTATTTATAGTGTCCATTGATTACCTCACCAAGTGGGTGGAAGCCAAAGCGATCAAGGACCTAGTCGCCATGATGATGGCTAAAACTATTTTATAATATATCATAGACTATCATAGGTGCCCACAGTTTATACAAATGAATAATGGTATTAATTTTACATCTCATGTCATCTCAAAGCTCAATGTCTTGATGGGTATCTAAGGCATGGTGACGCCATACCACTCTGAGACCAAAAAAACCCATGGAATGGTCAAAAAGTATTCTTGTTGGCATTCTGTGGAGGTTGACCATGGGAAACCATCCAAATGGAATAATATTACTGCCCTCTGATGTGTTTTCCTACAATATTTCTTTCCACTCATTTATGCAAAGATTGCCATTACAACTAGTGTAGGGAAAGCATCCTGTGCTACCCTATAGCTTATACTCATGTTCCAATGAAAAAACATGAGTCAACAATTTATTTGGAGAACCTTATGCAGACCTTAATCCAGATACAAAGAAAAGCATACTCTAATGCACTGACTTGGAAAATAAAGGATAAAAAGAAGGATTACAATGACCAATGAACCTTACCTACCTTCTCCAAAGGAGATTTTGTTTTACATTACAATAACCATCATTTTAGAATGACTAGAAGACTGTAGCATATTTGAAAAGGACACTTTGATATCATTGAGAAACTATCCATTAATGAATACACATTAAAAGATACCATTAAGGAATATCTCATTAATTGGGTACATGGTAAGTTTATAGAGAAAATTCAGCAGAGATCTGGCCTGAGGGTTACCAACTCTCAATAACCAGATTATCCCTTATTCCAATTTGTTCCTCATGTTTGTTTAAATGGGGGAAATGTTATTATTTTGTTTGACCAATACTGGGAACAAACTAATTGAGTATAATATTTAGCTAATATTTAGACTGAAGCTTTGATTGATACTTGTCTTGCACCAGCATCAATCTTTATAATTATTTTATCTTAATTTCATTACACCTGCACCCCTATTTTCTGGTATTTTAAGTTACAAATAAACCATCGCCACCTCATCAATGAAAACCTTAAATCTCTAGATATATAAATTTACTTTGCTGCTGCAGGTATGTAAACTCATAAAACTCAATATATTACCAACTAATTTGCCCCACAATGGTGCAAAACTTGTCATTAATATTTTTTATTATTATACTTAACTTATTTTCCAAAATCTTGTTTATATTAGGCAATTATTGCCAATTTATAAATGCCTTAAGGCTATAGCACTAGCCTCCCTGACTTTATAAATAATATGAAATTGTTCCAAATTCCTAAGCGCTCCTAGGTTACCAATTATATTGCACCAAAAGAAATATAGGATTGAGGGTATATAATGAAGGGATTGTCATTTTGGAAAGGGATCCAGTTTTACAAGAAACTTGTTAAAGCCTACCTATTCAGTCAAGACAATAAACCATTAAGCCCCAAAGCCTCTATCAGTATCAAGAGACTATGGCATATTTTATTTATTTTGTTAAAACCTGTTTTTAGAGAAGTTATTATTGATTTAAGGTTTCTGTCATAATACAAATTACCTTTATTATTATAAAACTAACATGCTCACTTGAAATATGATGCTGCAGTACCAATTTCAACAATTTGTATCTTTTAAAAGTAATATATGGGGTAAACAATTTTCTAACATGTCATATATAAGCATATTATAAATAAATTCTATGTTTTTCTAGCTAAATATAAACTGATAGATCATATTCAATGTTATATGTTGTTCTTTTTTATTGAAGCAACAAATGCTGAGTTTATTATGGCCATCACCTATCCCAAGGAACGGGATATCTGGCTCAGTTTACTTGCATTAGTACGAAGATTATTCCAGTGAATAACTAACAAATTGGTGCTGAAACACTTTCTAACAAACAGCTTATAAAAAATTATGGCTTATTATAGAAGGTCATGAATAGAATTTTAGAACATAAGTTTCGCCTTTTTCTATGACAAGCCATTATTGATCACTAGTTCCTTACAGTTCAGATAACTGCGCCTCAAGAAACCTGCACCTCAAATATAAACAAGCAGTTTCAGGCTTTAGCAGATACACATCTTGCAATCGTTATCACTTTGCTCAATTTAAGTAAAGTTTATATATTTTTCAGGTGCATAAATGAGTACCCGCAGCTAAAGTTAACTGAATCTGATCGATAAACCAATTTTTAAAATTTTAAAGTTTACTATGATTTATCATAGTTTTGATTACTAGATAACTCATGACATCTGGCCTATGTTGGTTAAATTGGATGAGAAGTATCAGTAGTTTATGGGCTGATACTACCACCGCCTCCCCGAGTTCGATCCTGGTAGATGAGCTTTGGGTAGGGGACGATTACGACTGTGTTGGCGTTGCGCACCAATGCCCCGAACCGAGATGGCGAATAGCAAAGGCGGACCATGGAGTTCCTGGCCTATCATACGTCGCGCATGGAGGGTTTCTGGGTTTTATCCTCCTTTCCCATTCATTCGATTTCCTCTTAATCGGTGTGGTATCATCCCCAGGTCAGCCTACCTCGAATAAAATTTAAATTTATGGGCTGATATAATTTTATCTTAAAGCTAAGAAAAGATGACAAAGGAAATACTCAAGCTTGGTCCAATAGAACCTTTAATTATTGAGTACTGGTTCAGTCGGCATCTAATTGATGACCCATATGGATAGGTTTAAAATCGGGTAACTTTCAATTAAACAATTCTGCTAGATTAAAAGATATTTTATAGAAAGATGCTTGCCTTTATTTTTTCTATAAAGAACCTTTTGGCTGCTTTAGTTTGGGCATTTAAGCAATTGAAGTTTTAGAATGTCAGAATTTTTACAACAAAGATAAAATTCAGTACATTAATTTAGAGCAGATTACGGCATGAAACATATCCACTTTTAATCTAGTATTCGCATATGATTTATTTTCAGACATAATTCATAAAATAGGGTCAGCTCAATCGGACGTTATGGTTCACAAGTTAAAGAACGTAACGAAAATGGGGGCGGGAAGTGGTAGGAAGGGCGTCTAGAGACCTATTCTCTCTTGCCAATAGACATCGTAAAATGAAAGCCGAAGACATTGATAGAATAAGGCATCCAATATTAAGACAGTGAGACTGAATGTAGCGAGGGCTCTCGCTGGCGCGGTAGAAATGACCGGCAAATGCACCGCCCAAGTTTCCAAACATGATGACCATGGCGATGGAAGTGGCTGACTTTGTGGCACCCATAAAATTGTTGTTGCACCAAGAAAGGGCGGGAGCGAGGGAAGCATTCACGCCTATAACCACCATACAAGTTCCAAGGTAGCGAGGAATCTGATCAACAGCGAAGAGCATAATGATAAACCCAATCAAAGTGAGAAAGGCGCCTGCCATGGTGTGAAAGCAGCGCTCCATCGTAAGGTCGCTGCGCCTGGCCCAAATCAGGTTGATCGCCATGGCAGCAATGTAGGGCGGGGCCGTCAGCAACATGGCAGTGGTATTTTTATAACCCATAGCTTTGATAATGGTAGGGAGCAGCGTGGCGATTGAGATGACTGGCGTCTGTAGCCCAAAGTAACAAACCATAAAAAGATAAGTCCTATAGTCTGTAAAACAACTAATAAACTGAGAGGCATCAAAGGTATGCTCATTTGAAGCGTGAGCTGATTTTTGCTCAAGGAGAGCTTGTTCCTCATGACTCAGCCATCGCGCTTTTTGGGGTGAAGATGGCAAGAGTAGCCCCGTCATGATGGCAATCAAAACGGTGGGAACCCCTTCACTAATGAATATCCATTGCCAGCTCGCCAGCCCCCAAACTTCCCCCATGCCGTGCAGCAGATAGAGAATGGGCCCGCTGATGGCACTGGCTAGTGAGGACGCGCAAGTCACAAACGAGATGCGTGACCCTTGGTCATTCCGAGGGTACCAGAAACTAAGATACAACACGATGCCTGGGAACACCCCCGCTTCAAATGCTCCCAAAAATAGCCGGCAAGCCAAGAGCCCATAAAATCCCTTCACCGCTGCCATTGAGATGGTCGTCAACCCCCAGGAAAACATTATCAGTGCCATCCATCGAGGCGGCGAGGCCTTTTAAGCATGAGGCTTGATGGAACCTCAAAGAGCAGATAGCCTATTTAGAACCTGAGTTATAATCTTTTTGTCTCAGCTGGAACAACACTAAGCTTAAATAATCATCCGAACTGAGAAGAGTGCTAAATCTGAAAGGTGCAATATAAAGATAATGTCGTCGACAACAAAATAGGCACGTATCAAAGTCCAAGATCTAGATGGCGCGCCGTCACAATTAATCAATTAGGATAAGACTTGCCAACGAATCAAAATAAAATTGAGGCAATGAATTTGTAGGACTGAAAAGATATTAAGGCAGCGCATTATGTAAACAGCTCAATATAAACCTTGGTTTTAGAAACAAAAGTGCTAAAATTATAGCAACTTTTTCTAACTGATTTTAAAAACGTACACCAAAGTCTTAGATTAATTTATCCAAAACAGCGAAGCTATGTATCGAGAGATCCATAAGCATTCTTCTGTAGAGGCAATTGAAGATAGGGAGAACGATAGCAGAATGATCAACGACAACTATGAAGTAAAAACGAAAGCCTTACTGATAAAGAAAACGGACAGCGTCCATGAAAATTCTTCGCCACTCAAACCTAAATCCGCTTCAAGGCCATATAACCTGGCCTGACCAATATTAACTCGGTCGAGGTATGACGCCATCTGAATCAAGCAAAGAAAAGGCACCACCCTCCAATCAATCCTCCTTAGCAACTGCTTAAGTTTATAAGTATTATGAATATAACGTGACCATCCTCCTCCGAAAGCATGCTGGGTGGCTCAGGTTTGGCTGCCAGCTTGGATATTGAAGATATAGAATTAGCTGAAGTGCCTGCTACCGTTAAGTTCGACATGTTTTAAGTGTGATATCTAAAGATGGTAATAAATATGGGGAATTTCAAGGTGTAACAAGGTTAGAACAACAGTCAAATCGAAACGCTAGGAACTTGGAAAACAGTATGGTTGCAACAGGAGCAAGAGTAAAATACCTTTTCAAAAGATCAGCCAAGGGTTAGATATTTATTCTAACGAAAGAACTAGGAGAAGCAAAGGTGTATGAGATATAAATATAGGCTCTATGCCAAACTTTATATATTCAGTAATGTCTAGATCTATCTAAAGTAAACTTGAGAGCTTAATAATTTATGAAGTTTAAGCTAGGCTGCGGTATGAGCTGCAAGATATTCAATCCTGTGAAGCCGATCCATCTAGTGGGCACTTCGTTTAAATTCATTGAGCCACCCTGCAATCAATCACCTTGGCATCAATCAAGCATCTTTGCTCCGCCATCTATTGGTTTGTTACCAAATACGGCAAAATTAGCTGGATGACCTTTTTAGCCTAGTTATTAGATCTCAATTATAGCTGTCAATATTAATTTCATTTGAGTAGGGAATAATTTTTATTTTAATTTAGGATGCTTTGTCGCGGAAACGGCGAATTGTCCCCCATTTTTGGAGCGAAGCAAAGCCCCACTATCTGCCGCTTTGCACTTTTTTTGATGCATACTCCTCCGAGATTACTCATCCAATCCCCACCAAACTTTACATTTACATTGTGTACATATTCAAGGGTACATATTTTCATTTTTGTGAAGATTGGTCGATTCTAAGTTAAATAATCATTTACAGGGTTTTACAGGCCAATTTGCATTCATTACAAGCCAAATCGTATATTTTCCATTGTTTTTGCCTTCTTATTCTAATTTTAAAATTTTATTCGAGGTGGGCCGACCTGGGGACGATACCGCACCGATGAGGGGAAGTGAAGAAAATGGGAAAGGAGGATAAAACCCAGAAACCCTCCATGTGCGGCGTATGATAGGCCAGGAACTCCATGGACCGCCTTGCTATTCGCCATCTCGGTTCGGGGCATTGGTGCGCAACACCAACAGTCATAATCGTCCCCTACCCAAAATTCATCTACCAGGATCGAACTCGGGGAGGCAGTGGTAGAGGGTCCATATTCTATCACTGGGGTATCCTCCCCATGTTGAAATAATCAATCATGCCTAAAAGATGCCAATTTGGAAGTATTTATAGTCATCAGACTTTTTGTCAACAACAATATAGTGGTTCACATAATCAAAATAGTCATGTGTTGATAACAAATGATCAGATTAGTACAAATAACTCAGTTTTTCAATCTACAAATTCAGTTTGAACAGGAGTTACAGAGTTTAAATTGTTTTTAATGCAACTGTAGGAAACCAGCTAGTTGTGTGCTCGCTGGTGCTAAACGCTGCTGGTTTCCACAACGGTTTTATTAATTTAAAGTTAACCCTTTCAATCATTCGACACATATACACAGCGCATTCAAAAAGTTCTGGGACTAACGTTTTAAAGACACAACTTTACAAATAAATAAACTTTCTTTTATCATAATTTAATATACAACCTTTCCCTCTCTATACATATTTATATTGCTAAAACAATTGTTAAAAGGTATGCATATAGTTCCTATTTTATATAACCATGTTTAAACCAGCTGTCACATTCTTCTGAATTATCTCTACTTTATCAAAAGGATGAACCTTCAGTGCCACCTTCAGATTAGAGAACAGAAAGAAGTCAGACAGAGCCAAATCTGGTGAATAGGGTGGATAATTATAATCTGAAGGTGGCACTGAAGATTCATCCTTTTGATAAAGTAGAGACAATTCAGAAGAATGTGACAGCTGGTCTAAACATGGTTATATAAAATAGGAACTATGTGCATACCTTTTAACAATTGTTTTAGCAATATAAATATGTATAGAGAGGGAAAGGTTGTATATTAAATTATAATAAAAGAAAGTTTATTTATTTGTAGAGTTGTGTCTTTAAAATATTAGTCTCAGAACTTTTTGAATGCACTGTGTATGCATCCAAAAATAGGTGTGATATAAATCTAAAAATGCATATATGTGTTCAAAAATTGAGGGGTATATAAATCTAAAAATGTATATATATATCCAATTAAAATAAGATTTATATATAGATTCATTTTAAAATTTATCAAATATTTGTGTTACAACAAGGACCAAAATGAGCTCAAAAAGAGTGAACATTGGCTAAGAAATTTGTGCCAAAATTAAGGCCAAAAAATGGATGATTTTTTTTGAAAATGACTGAAAGGGTTAAAACTAATAAAAGAAAAAAGTTGGATGAGGAAAATACCCCTGTATTAGAATATGGACTCTCTACCACTGCCTCCCCAAGTTTGATCCTGGTAGATGAATTTTGGTTAGGGGATGATTATGACTATATTGGTTTTGTGTACCATTGCCCCAAATAGAGATAGCAAATAGCAAAGGTGATCCATGGAGTTCCTGCCTATCATACACTGCACATAGAGGTTTTCCAGGTTTTATCCTCCTTTCCCATTTTCTTCACTTCCCTTCATTGGTGCAGTATCATCCCAAAATTGGCCCACCTTGAATAAAAAATTTAAAAGTAAAAAGTTGGGGTTTTGAGTTTTTATTATTGTAAGTGAGGGAAGAGAAAAAATGATCCCTCTCAATAATTGACTAGTCAGTATTTAAACAATATTGAAGGTTGAAGGGAATTCAATGATAAATCTGGAATAGCTTTTTACCATCTGAATAAGGAAATATGAAGATTCACCCTATCAAAGCTTGAAAACTTGAGGTACTTTGGCAAAATGACATATGGGAAGGTATTTTGGGGCAGAATGTACCCATGTGGTAATGATTTGATATATTTCAACCAATTACCATTTGATAAAAAAAATTCACCTTGAGGGACCTCCACCACACCTATAAAAAAGGGGTGGCCCCCGCTTAGGTGTTGTAATGGTTCTCAATGTGGCTGTCAGGCAAATAGCAAGTTAGAATAAGACCAGCCTGCCCTGAGTGCCAGAGCACCTATACAGCAAACCAGAATGCCTGAGCACTGCTGCTGGTATGATGGTTATGGAACTAGGAAGGAGTTTCACCAATAATTGCCTATGAGCCATAATCACATATAGACACATAATGAAATACAGATGAGAATGGCCATAAAACCTAAGAAATTTTGGAATACCAGTAAAAAGGTATGCTGTTTTCAGCTTTAAAAGCTAGAATTGGGGAACAAATTTTTATTATAAATATAAGGAAGCAAATTGACCAAAATTTTTCTCAGTGCCAGGCAACTGATTAAATAGTGTTCAATTGAGGTGAGTCCAAGCTGGGATTAGGTCCCTCAAATTCACCTAAACTGGTAAATTTTTGGGGAATGGGGCAGATAATCTCAAATAGAACTGACATTGAAGGAGTTGGCAGCAGGCTGAGTCTCTGTCAGTTTGACCTTGAATGCCTGAGTCAAGACTCAACTGTGTTTCCATCAGTTAGTGTGATGGCCTTTGGTCCAATGAGCCACAGGAATTCCCTAAGGCCACCCCAAGTAGAGGCAGTCCCAATTGGTTGGAAACAGGTTCAGGATGCCCAACCCACCTGTGACTGGTCACTGGGTCATTTGTTTGGTCAAATGAGTTTCATTGGCTGCAACTCATAAATTGCTGGATAAGGGTTTCAAACTGTCAGCAATGGTTTATGAAGATAATATATGCACATTGGGGATCATTCCTGACAATTTCAGGAGGGGTTGGTGTTGATGATCATATTGGAGACTGAGTCAAAACTGTCCACAATTCTGCCCAATAATTTGACATTTGTCACATTTTTTAATACATTTTCTGATCATCTGGCTTTGATCCTGTCAGTCTCAAATTCTTTAACATCGATTTGGTAATCTTGGAACAGATTTCCTTAATCTGGCTGACCAGTTCGACCAAGATGAGTGAGGGTACCAGGGGAGGAATCTGAAGAGGGAGGGCTGTTACCTAGCACTCGTCTATCATGTGGGCAAGGTTGCCCTGGGAAACAAGGGGTACAGCTGCCCTCTTCAGTCCCTTTTTGTTTGGAAATGAAAAGAGTGTTCAATCTATGCACAGGGGACGTTCCCCTGAACTTACATTACCCTTTTTTTCCAAAGGGAGGGCACCACTGCTGGGAAACTGCACAAGGGCCACATTTCTGTGAGCCTTGAGTAATTTGATCGCCATTATAGTCACAACTTTTTTTTTGGGAGGGGGGACAGGGAGCATTGGGGTGGGACTCATGGAATGCTTTGACCAGTTCCATGAAATTAGTGCAATCCCAAGCCTTGACCCAACTGTTCTCATAAGCTGGATACCCCTTCCATGCAATAAGATATAGAATTGACCACCGGGATTTGTGGGGCGCTAAGATAGTTTCCACCTTGGCTTCTTCAGCATCCTCTATCACTATGGGTTTGGGTTCAGTGGGAATAATCCCCTTGAACGTGGACAACTGAGATATGTGGAAGACTGGGTGCTGTTTCCAATGATCTGGCAGATTTAACTGAAACACCATTGCCCAAGTGTACCTCCATCAGGTGGGGACCCAAACGCTTGCTTGCAAACTTTCAGGAAGGCTCCTGAATTTACAGATGGCAAGTAGCCAACATAATGTGAGAGCCCACTGCTATATTGTGGCCAGGAAGCCATTTTTGATCTGCAAACTTTTATAATTATTGATAGCCTTTGTGAGATGCTCACGCAACAAGGACTGGGTAGACCAAATGTTCTCAACATAATTTGTGGCAGCCAGGGCCTCTGGATGTAGACAGGGACTGACTGAGAAAGGGGGGTTATAACCCAACGTTGCTTCATAGGGAGAAAACCCTGTAGAAGCGTGATTACCATTATTATAGGCAAATTGGGCGAGAGAGAGATCATCAGCCCCAGTATCTTGTGCGGCCAACATGTAGCTATGAAAATACTGTTACAATATTTGGTTAACCCACTTGGTTTGTCTGTCATATTGGAGATGGTATGCAGTGGAACAGCAGGGGGGATTTTTAAGATGTTTAAAAGCTCATTTCAGAATTGCACTGTAAATTGGGGTCCATGGTCACTGATGATCTCCTGCAGAAGACCAAACATAGAAAACACATGTTATACAATGAGATGAGCAGTTTCTTCTAATGTAATCATGGAAGCACAGGGAATAGATAGAAAAAAATTTCTGAAGCTATTGACCACCACCATCACCACCATAAACCTATTAGAACAGGGAGTTCAACAATAAAATCTACAGACACTGATGTCCATGGACCCTCCGCCTGTTGTAAGGGATGTAGGAGGCCATTTCTTACTGAGCGGTCTGACTTGGCTCAAGCACAAGTAATGCAATCAGCAATCCAGGTTGGGACTTCCTTAGTTAAACCCACCCAGTTATAAATCCACTTGATCAATTTGATACATTCCTTGTTGCCCAAATGGACGATTGTTGGATGGTCATGATGTGCTCAAAACACCTCAGCTCTAAGGGGTGGAAGAACCCAAACCTGCGACCTAAAATAAATGAGACCCTTCACCAAGGAATACAGGGAATGTTTGTGGGTATGAAGGAATAATTGATCAAGTAACTCCACTCTTTCAGGGCAGGACATCTGAGCTGCCAAAACTCAGGAAATAAGTGGAGCATCCGGGGCTAACTCTACTGAGGCAACCAAAAGTGGGACAATAGATAGAATTTGGGTGGCGGGGATCACAGTAACCAAGTCCACTTCCTCTGAGTGTGGGGCAATGGGTTGGGTTGCAGCTAAGGAAGTTGGTAAGCACACTCAATGCACCTTTCATGAATGCATATTAAAAATTTAAGACTGCATAAATCCTGATAAGTATGAGCCTTCCTGTGTGCCAATTTTTGAGGTTTCCAGAAATATAAAAGAGCTTGGTGGTCTATACGCACAGTTATCTCATGCTAGGCACCCTGTAACAGGTACCGCTAATGAGTCAATGCCCATGCAATGGCTGCCAATTCCTTATCATAAATGGCCCATGATTGTTCAGTTGAATTATATTTATGGGAAAAGTAGGCAACTGGATGTTCTAAGCCATCATGCTCCTGGAGCAGAACTGCCCCAACTGCTACTACTGAAGCATCACATGTGACAATATATGGTTTGTAGGGGTCCACGTGTTTTGGATAGGGGGTGATAAGAATATTTCTTTAATTGACTCAATCGCCTGCTGTCATTCAGAGGTCCAGCAGAAAGGCACATTCTTACCCATAAGGGGGTGGAGCAGAGCAGCTAACTGGGAAAGTTCCAGAGAAAATTTCTTTAAGAAAGTAATGGTACCCAAGAAACTCTGTAATTGTTTTTGGGTTGTTGGAGTTGGCCACTCACGGATGGCATCTAACTTGTTGGGCAGAATTGCATAACCATCTTTTAGGACCAGGTTCCCAAGAAAGGTAACTTCCTCCTTATAAAACTCACATTTTGAAGGCTTGACGAACAGGCCCGCTTTGTGTAAAGCAGGCATGACTACTTCTAAGTCTTTAGCTTGTTGTTTGGGAGTTGGGGAATGAACCAAATGTTGTCAAATTATGTGACTACGCACATAAGCCAGAAATCACTCAGCACTCTATTAATCATTCTTTGTAAGGTGGCTGGCGCGTTCTTCAGCCCAAAGTGCATTATGTGGAACTGAAAGATACCTCATTTGGTAAAAATCGCAGTAAGCCATTCTTGACCTTCCATTACCCTTATTTGGTTAAATGCATTGATGAGATCAAGCTTGGAGAACACACAAGTCTTTGCAATTGCTTGAATTATAGTCTGCTCAAGGGGTAAAGGGTAGGGATCACTCACTGTAATTTTATTTAGGTGACCATAATCCACACAAGGATGGAGAAAACCACCGGCCTTCTTGGCAAAAATGATGGGGAAGGCAATTGGTGAAGTCTCTTTAAACAACCATACTTTCTTTAAAATATTGTCTAACCAGGTGTTGAAAGCAGCCTCCTCTTTTGGAATATGTGGATACAAAGGGCAGTTGATGTTCTCCAACTGTACCGTTGTTTGAAATTCCAAGTCAAATTTTGTGTGAGGGGGAAGACAGTCCGCCTTTTCAGAATCAAAGATACTCTGATAGCACATCAATTCTTCAGAAAATCAGATGGAAGTCCCGAAGGGGAAACAAGGGAGATAATATAGCTGCGGCCTTGTGTTTTCTTAAGGGTACTAACTAAGGGAAATTCTCCCTCCAATTGATTATTGGCAAATGACAACATATTTGACTCCAGATGAAACTTAACATGTTATCAGCGCCATTATCTAACCCCCAAGATAACTGGAAACACCAAGTTTGGCATTGCTGAGAACTGATCGCAAAAGCTAAACTGATGTATCAAGAAAGAAACTGGCCAATGGACTAGATATGAGGTCTGGGAGGCTAAAGAAGCAACCATCACTGAAGGACCTACATCCAGATCGAGCTCCAATTGTTGAGCTAGTTCAACACTCATAAAATTGCCTGCAGCTCATGTATCCACCAATGCCTCAAAGGAAACATGATGGGCCCCAACATTAATCTTCATGGGCAGTAAGAAGTAAGCAAAGTTTTTTTATTGGCAGCTGTATTTGAATCTGGCGATACAGAAGAGATGGAAATAGAGTCAGGGGAAACCACTAGGTTCATAGTGGGAGTAAGCCCTTCACAAGTCATATTGTCTGAACATACTGACATAGGCACAATAGCTGCAGCAACTATGGGATGGGGATCGGACACTTTGAGTAAGACTAGGCTACCATGGTCAAAGAAAAATTTCTTCACAACCTGGTTCAGCTGAAAAGAAGGGACCATTGCTATGCCAATATCTATGAGAAAGGCGAAAATTGTTAGGAGTAATGGTTGGTCAATTATGTCAGGCAAACAGAAAGTTAGAATAAGACTGGCCTGCCAGCCCAAGTGCCAAAGCACCTATATGGCAAACCAGAATGCCTGAGGCACTGCTGCTGGTACAACGGTTATAGAAATAGGAAAGAATAGCTAATAATTGACTATGAGCCATAATTGTGTATAAACACATAATGAAATACCAGATGAGCACGGCCATATACCCAAGAGATTTTGGAATACTGGTGGAAAAGGCGGGTTGTTTATCAGCATAAAAAATTATAATTGGGTAAAGGATTTTTATTGAAAAGATAATGAAAATCGACCAACAATTTTCTCAGTGCCAGGCAACTGTTTAAATAGTGTTCAATTGAGGTGAGTTCAAGCTGGGATTGGGTCACTCAAATTCACCTAAACTGGCGATTTTTTTGTGGAATGGGGCAGATAATCTCAAATAGAACTGACATTGAAGGATTTGGTGGCAGGCTGAGTCACTGTTGGTTTGACCTCAAACACCTGAACCAAGACTTGACTGTGTTTCCATCAGTTAGTGTGACAGCATTTGGCCCAATGAGCCACAGGAATTCCCCAAGGCCTTTCCAAGTAGAGGCAGTCCCAATTGGTTGGAAAAAGATTCAGGATGCCCAACCCACCCACGCCCAGTTGCTGGGCTGTTTGTTTGGTCAAATGAGTTTTGTTGGCCACAACTCCTGAATTGCTGGATAAGGGTTTTAAACTATCAGCAATGGTTTCTGAAAATACTATCTGCACATTGGGGATCATTACTGACGATTTTGGGAGGGGGTTGGTGTTGATGATCATATTGGAGACTGAGAAAAAACTGTCCACAATTCTGGACAATTATCTGACATTTGTCCCATTTTTGGCATATGTTTTCTGATCATCTGGCTTTGATCCTGTCAGTCTCAAATTCTTCAACATCGATTTGGTGATCTTGTCACAGATTTCCTTAATCTGGCTGACCAGTTTAACTGAGGTGAGTGAGGGTACTGGGGGAGGAATCTGAAGAGGGAGGGCTGTTACCCAGCGATCATCTATCATGTGGGTGAGGTTGCCCTGGGAGATGAGGGGTATGACGTCCTCTTCACCTCCTTTTATTCAGAAATGGAAAGAGCGCCCAATCTACGCACAGGAAACGTTCCCCTGGACTTACAGTGGCAAGGAGAGCCATTCTATGGATGACCTCAGAATATGCCGCATGGTCAGAGGAATCCAATTACTAGATTTCAAGTTAATAGCCCATTTTGTATTTAGAAAAGTATTGCCCCCAATTTGTGGGGTTCCACCAAGAATTGGCCAGGGTCTTTTGGCTGATATTTTCGGTATTTTTTATTTAAATTAATATTATTTTAATATCAAACATGTAATTGGCTGATCATATGGGTTGAATCAGGACTATTCTTACCTAAAACACTATTTTGCCAAAGTTGAGACAGCAAATGTCTGACAGCAATAATTGTGATAGGACTGTAATTCAAAGTAAAATTTTTGATTTATGTAAAAAATATTTTAAACATCCTCATAAATTTACAGCAGTAGTTAAGGAGGAAATAATAATGGGACAATTGACATTCAAGGACTTACTTATATTGAGAAATTACTTATAGATAAAGTGCAATTAGTAATGTGTGTATACAGGATCAAATCATATGGTTTGCCAGTCAGTTTACATATAAAGGAATATAATCAATGCTGGACAGAATATCAATGAAATAATTTAGTTGTTTACCTTAAATAATATCTGCATTAAGTACAATTGTTGTGATGTGAGAGGGTTTGGATGAACATCATGATTTCTATGTTAAGCAAAATAAACTATTTACTTCTTTAACCTTTTGAAAACTAAGAAAATCCTTATTATAAAGATATATCAATTGATGTTGATTGTATTTATCAGCTTCCCATAGAGGGTAGTTTTTTAGATCAAATACCATTGGTAGAAATACTAGAGTTGGATGACAACTTAAAGGAAAGTAATGATGTTCATGAAATTGCCATATTCAATGATATTAATTTACAAGAAGTTGACTATATCTGATCTAATGTAAACAATGTTATGTATGAGCCAAAAAGTACTAATTTAATAAACAAGTTTACATGTCAAATATATATATATATATAACATTTACAGCAATATTGTCAGGGAAATTGGAGCGCAAAAGGTTTCTGAAGGGAAAGCACCAGACAAAAGGTTCAACAACAAGGCAAAGTAAACCAGCATGAGGAAGCAATATCCCAGATGAACTAAACTATATTTCTATATAAATTTGGTATACAAAATGAACATCAAACTGATAATACCATTATGGAAATAAATTCATGAGAGATGTGGAAAGTGGCATAAGAACGGTGGCAAAATATGGTGAAATAAGATGTGTACTTTCATTGGAATAGGCCATGGAGTTAGAGGTGGGTTTGTGTCCAACTTGTGAGTTAGATCAGAGCAGGAAAAGGACCACAGCCATTGCAATAGTTCAAACAGAAGTATTCTTTATTAAATAAATAGAAACGTATGGGAAAACTTTCACAAATAATCCCTAAACTTTATTAAATTTAACTGTATTTTAAATCTTATTTTAGGTATGCTAACCATGAAATGGACATTACCACTGCTCATAAAGCAAACAAAAGATTTAAAATAACAAAACAGTAAAACAAAGCAAAACTCTCAACAAGGCAGGTAGCAGAGTACCACTAACCCACCATGGCAGAGGGGAAGGGAGGATTGTGCAGCTCATCTTTAGGCTTATCTTTTTTAAAAGTTGCATGCTGGTTGTATAAGAAGACTATAGCTGAAAAAAGGGTATTGGGGCTTCAGCATGGTGATGGTGGAGGATTGTGATAGAATGGTCAAATAACTCAAGATCATCCTGGAAGACAGCCTTAACTGACTACACAACATGATGTTCAGCTTGGAGTCAGGCATTTGAGAGTTGGGCCAAACTGGCTATATCTTGCTGGGTGATTTTAGAATTTGGTTTGAATGCTGCTAGGTTTACAACATGTAAGACAGCTTCAAGGGCATAATTAGTCAATTTGATGATTTCCTCCCATGCTACTTTAAGGAAATTAGGGGAAAGTTTATTTTGCTCAGCCCTTTATGGAATTGATCAACTGATTATGCCACTGCTTTGCAGAGGTGGTGGCAATGGGGTGAGGCCACTTCCGCTAAGGCAAGCTGGTGGTCACTTTAAAAGGAGATGGTATTGGGTTTAGGAGCATAGCATTTAGGTGGGAGGGCTTTGTCAAAATCAGAATTATAAAAATTCAGTCCATTCATATCCATCTGGGCCATTTTCACCTGATTTGGCATCATCATTTACAGAAATTTCACCTGATTCATTAACCTCATCTAATAGGACCTAAGAATTCTGGTTCATTTGAACTTGGGAGGCAGAATTTGAGTGAAAGTTAGTGGGCAAATGGGCGGATGCTCGGGTGCAAATGGTGGTTTAAGCCTGACTATGATTGGTTGGGTTGAGCCCAGGATGGTGAGTGTGGCTGGAGGTTTTGGTTGGGGCTGATTTCCTGCATTGGAACAACAAGCGAGAATGTTGGGTGGGAGAGGCAACAAAACATTTCATCAGATGCCTCTGAAAAGGGTTCAGAAATAGTAACTGGTGAAGCGGCATGGGAGCAGGATTTTCTAGAGTAGTCAAGCTCAAAAAAGAGGGGACGAATCTGTTGACTGCTATCAACACAAGCCTAAAAGAAATGCTTCAGCGCAGCAGCAATGTGATCATGCATGTCAAGTAGTGGCAAGTAAAGTTTAGACTGGCCCAACAGTATGGATTCTCAAAAACCCAAATGGTAAGCCTAGATGCCAGAGGCCCTGCTGCTTGAATGACATTAAAGTGAGCTGGGAGAGATTTCACCAGCAAGAGCCAATAGGCCACAGATGTATATAAAAACCTGGCAACAAACCAGGCTATCATGGCTCCAAGGCCTTTGGTTTTATGAGCTGGGAAAGAGAAGAATGGAATTTGGATTTGAATTTTGTTATAGGAAAAAATTGAATTTGGGATACAGAATATTTTATTGAATTTAAAGATAGAAAATTAACTGACAATTTTCTCAGTATGTTATGACTGCTTAAATAGACTATTGATTTTGGTAATAGCTTAGAAAAGCTTGGGATCAGGGCCCTCAAGGTTTGCTTAATCCAGAAAACTTTGAGTGAGGGAAATCGAATTATTTTGAACCAACTTGGAATTGTCAGCGGTGGGCCAAGACACTGTCAGTTTGTCCACAGATGCTCAAATTTCTAATTTTTTGATCTCAACAGCTAGAGTGATGGCGTCTCACCTGATTGGTAGCAGGAACCTCCTAAGGCCACCCCACGTAGGGGTAGCCCCATGAGGTTGGGAATGGGTTTGGGACACCCAACCCGCCCACACCTAGTAACTCTGGCATCAATTGGACCAAAATGAGAGCTGTTGGAAGGGGGTTTTGATTCTGCCATGGAGGGTTTTAAACTGGCTTCATCATTTCCCAATGGCCTGGTGCCATAGGCAAGTTTATCCAACGATGCAACATTAAGAGCATTCTTAATAGAATGTACATGTCTGTCAGGATTTGTTCCTAATGTCTGGGGTGTGTTTCAAACCTTCAAATTCATTTTCCAATGGCCTAATGACCTTGGCAAGGTTTGCTGAGAATTTTCACTAGATGTTTTGGTTACAGAAAATGCGCACATATTGGGATTTGTTGCAGAGATTTTGCAATTGTCAATTATAGAAGTTGATTTGCTACTGTTAATTTTACTTTCCCCTTTGCCCCAAGCGTATGCCAATTTATTTTCAAATCACTACAAATTCCATTAATTTGCCCCACCAATTCTTCAGATGTAAAAACTGGGGTTGAGGGAGGAATTCTTAAAGGGCACACTGTCACCCACCGCTTGTCCACCACATGAGAGAGATTGCTCTGGGTGATGAGGGGGCTGCTAGCCTTCTTAGCCCCTTCTTGGATGGGAAAGGGAACATCCCTATCTAAATGGTTGGGGCGCTCCCTAGACTACATTACCCTTCCCTTTTTCCAAAGGGGGCAACATCAAGGAATTGAGTGAAGGCCACATTTATGTGGGCCTTGGGCAACTTAATCGCCATTAGCATAGCAATTTTTGGTGGAGGATGGGGAGCATCAGGGTGGGTAACGTGGAAAGCCTTGACCAGCTTGGAACAGTTAGCACAGTTCCTAGAACTAACCAGCTATTTTTGTAATCCAGAGATCCTTTCCATATTATTAAATATTGAATGGAGCAGCATGAGTGACGGAAAGCCAGGATGGCCTCAACCTCAGCTTCCTCCTTACCCTCTATTACAATAGGCTCTGGGTCCGCTGTAATTGTCTCTTGAATAAGGACATTTGAGAGACATGGAATACTGGATGTTGCTTCCCGTGGTGGGGCAACTTCAGATGGAAGGTATAATTCACTAAGTCTTCTTCCACCAAATGGGACCCAAGCATTTACTAGCAAAGTTACATGAGGGCACCTGCATTTGAAAGTGGCGCATGTTGAGCATGACTGAGACCACCTACGTCTCATGAGCCAGGAGCCACTTCCAATCTGCAGAGCTTTTTAATTACTTTTGGCTTTAGTTAAATGTTCCTGAACCAGGGATTGGGTGTTCCAAATATGCTGAGTGTGGTCAGCAGAAGCTGGTACCTCTGAACAAAGGCATGGGACAACCAAAAAAAGAAGAACTATAGATAAGGTTACTATATATGAGGAAAAGCCCATGGATGCATGTGTTCCATTATTGTATGCAAACTGAGCAAGGAAAAGATTTTACGCCCATGTATCCTGAGCAGCTGAAACATAGCATCGCAGGTATTGCTCCAGGATCTGGTTGACTTATTCACTTTGACCATCCAACTGTGGATGGTACATGGTGGAGCATCAGGGAGTAGTCTTCAATATAGCCAAGAACTTGTTCCAAAGCTGTGCCGAAAGTTGAGGCCTGCAGTCACTGACAATTTTCTGCGGGAGGCCAAACATTGATATCAAATGACGAACAAATAGGCGGGCAATCTCTTCAGAAGTAATGGAGGTAGAGCACAGGATAAACAGGAAAATTTTATAAATTGGTTTACAACCACAAAAAACGCTGTGAACCACTTTGAGCTGGGTAGCTCCACAATAAAGTCCACCGATACCAATGTCCATAAACCCTCTGCCTGCTGCAAGGGATGCAGAAGTCCATTCATACCTGACTAGTCCAATTTGGCCCATGTGCAAGTCACGCAATCTACAATACAGGCTGAAATAACTTTTGACAAGCCAGTCCACTTATAGGTTGCTTAACCAAATCAATGAACTTCTTGTTCCCTGGGTGACCAACTGCTGGGAGATCATGATGTGCTTGAATGACTTCAGCTCAGAGAAGGGACCCACACAAGCGACCTAAACTGGATGATCCCTTTGTCCAAAGAATATAAGGAGTGTTTGGAAACTGGGAGGGACAATTTCTCCATAAGTTCCACCCCCTCTGCACATGCCAACTGTGCAGCTAAGACCTGAGACACCAAAGGCGCATCCAGGGCTAAGGCTGCTGCTGAAACCTTTGGAGGGACAAAGGTCAGAATTTTAGTGGGGAGATAACTGTGACAAAATCCGCCTCATCTGAGTCAGATGGGGAATGCGCAGGATTACAGCTTAGGAAGTCAGGAAGGAAATTTAGCGCTCCTTTTACAAACTTGTATTTGAAGTTAAAGCTACACAAAATTCCGGTAGGTTTAGGCCTTCTGGTGTTCTAACTTCTGTGGTTTGTGAAAATAAAGAAAGCTTTAAGGTCAGTCCACACAGTCAAGTTATATTAAGCACCCTGTAAGAGGTATCGCCAATGAGTCAAGGCCTATGCCACAGCTGCCAAATCTTTATTGTAGATGGCCCAGGATTGCTTGGTAGAAGAAAACTTGCAGAAAAAGTAAGTGGCCAGATTTTTTAACCCATCATGCTCCTAGAGCAAGATAGCCCCTACTGCAGTGTAAGACACATCGCATTGTCAGATTCTAGTGGTTGACTTGAAAATAAACCCTTCAACAATCATCAGATCAGGACTATTATCCTCCCAATGCTAGAGCTAATACCCCAAATATTTACCTCAAAGCCTATTGCAACTATATGGCTCAGGCAAAATATCTCAACTTATATTTGATCAAGTATCTTATCAAAAAGCTTAGGCTGAATATAGTTGCACATTATGGCCAATTATCACTGCATCAAATCTTGGCAATTGGTCCCAATTATCAGAAACAATATCAGACATCTAGTATACAAAATCGTTCAGGATTAACCTGAAGTTAACGTTTAAAAGTTCCATGGACAAATCAGACAAATGAAAATGTATCAATTTACCACCCTAGGGTGAATTTATATGTTGATCCACATAATCAGCACAATAGCACTTGCACACAAACCGCCCAAAATGGAGTACCTAGTGATATTGGGAGAGAGGCCTGATGACATTCCTATTAGGGATACATAATCTACTTCAAATGATGCAAAAATTTCACAGAAGGTATATTTCGTCAGTAGTATGACGAAACTTAAAACAAGAATATCCTAGGATAATTTTGCATATTTTTATCGCAATTTTTGTCCCTGAAATCCTCCAAATTTTGAGAGTATTTTGCCACCAATAAACCTAAGGATAGATCTCAGTTGTATCAGTTCAATGGCCAAACTGAGGCGGTAAAATCTGTTGAAATTCTGTGCTTGAATGTGGCCAGGAGATGCCCTAGAGGTATAAATACTGGCGCCTGGCCTAATGACTGATCATCAAATAATACCTTCTACTAAAAGATATTTTATTTCATCCCTTTACTAAATTTTGTTCATAATTTTTTCTTTAAGAGTGCTGACAAGCTGGAAGTGCCAAACCCCCAGCTTGTATCTATCCCTTCCTCAGAAATTGTTCCCAATTATGAAGAAAATATTAAGCCCAAAATCGACCAGAAGAGTCAGGGTTATTTTAATAAGCCTAGTGAGTTTCCAAAAGGTCAGAATACCATAAGCCACTGGAAAGATTGAGGATTAATTGGCTGAACTTCTTCCCAATTTAGCGTTCAGGATTTTAATTATCAAACGTACTATCCTCAGAACTTCACACGCATGCTACGATATTCATTTGAAAGGATCTGCATGCTTAAGGTGGGGGGTGACAAGAACACCTCCTTGATTGAATCAAATGCCTTTTGGCACTTGGGCATCCAAAAAAAGAAACGTTCTTTCCTGAGATTGGATCAAGTGGGGCAGCTAACTGGGATATGGCAGGAGAAAACTTTTAGGAATATGATGGTGCCCAAAAAGCTTCTCAATTGCTTCTACGTCATTGGAGTTGGCCACTCAGAGATGTCATCCAATTTGCTGGGTGGGATAGCGTAGGCATCTGTCAATATAAGATTTACCAAAAAGATGACTTCTTTCCAATAAAACTTACATAATAATAGTTCGACTAATAGACCTACCTTATGCAAGGCAGCCACTACTGCCTCCAAGACCATTGCATGTTTTTTGGGAGTAGGGGAGGGTACAAAGATATTTGTCAATATATGTGACCACTCAGGCGAACTAAAGGTCGCCCAGCACACTACTAATCATTCTTTGGAATGTTGTGAATGAATTCTTAAGCCCAAAGGGAATTACACAAAATTGAAATATACCTCTTTTTATCCAGATAGCGGTAAGCCATTCCTGACCTTCCATCACCCAGATATGAATAAGGCATTAACTGGATTGAGTTTTGAGAACATGTGCGATTTAGCAATTGCATGGCTAATTGTCTGTTCCAAAGGCAGGGGGTAGGGGTCATGAACCGTACTTTTGTTAAGGTGACCATAAACCACGCAGGGATGAAGGGAACCATCTGCCTTCTTGGCAAAGTCTATGGGAGAGGAACAGAAGTTTGTCTCTTGGATCAATCAACCCTTCTTTAGCATGTCATCTAAAAATGCATTGAGGGCAGCCTCCTCCTCAATTGTATGCAGGTACACTGAGAAGTTTATGTTCACCACATTCACGATTGTCAGAAAACCATAGTCAAACTCTGTATGTAAGGGAAGACATTCCGCCTTCTTAGAATCAAATATACTTTGATCTCTCACCAATGTTTCTGGAAAATCTGGTGGAAGACCTACAGGGGAAACGAGGGTTGTAATCAAACTAATACTTTAAGCTTTATTGAGGGTGTCCATCAATGGAAACTAGCCCTCCACCTGATTGTTGGAGAAAGACAGTGTGTTTTTCTCCAGGTGGATTCTCACATGCTGCCAACGCCACCAGCCCACACCCAAAATCACTGGGAACACAAGGTTGGGCATTGCAGAGAAGCAATCACAAAAACTAAAGTGATGGACTGAAAAGGCATGGAGTGCCAAACTCTGAAGGAGGGTTGGGCAGCTGATGATGCAACCAACACCAATGGCCCCACATCCAAGTCTAGATCAAGCTACTAGGCCAATTCCATACACATGAAGTTACCCGCTGCTACCGTGTCAACCAAGGCCTTGAAAGACACCTGATGTGCAACAATACTAATTTTCATTAGTGTAAGAAGTAGGCGGAACTCTGTTTATTGTCGGATATGGTCAACTATGCTGTTAAGGAAGAGATTGAAACTTGGTCAAGGGAGATAACAAGTTTTGGGAAAGAAGCAGAACTGTAGTGGGAAAAGGGTTAAATCTTTTCCTCTCTAGGATGGACCACCAATGATTTTATAAAAAGGTATGCTAGAACAAATTAACACGGGTGTGGGGGCAGCATCAGCCCTTTGAATCAATACAGATACTGATTTGACGCTGGTATTGAAAATGAGGCCAAGTTGGCAGCTTCTAGCTGAAGATACCATTTTTTGGGTGGACCAAGTAAAAAGTTGAGGGCACCAGGGCAGTGCAACCATAGTAAAATTCCTTAAAAACCTTTTAGGTAAAAGTAGACAAAATAGGCAATTGACCATACATACAAAAAATTGAAGGATACCACTTGTACATCCTTCTGGTAGAAGATGACCACTGCTGCGCTTATCTCAATGAGGAGGGAGGAAATGGAGGAAAATAATAAATGGTTGATTATGTCAGAATAGCGGAAAGTAAAGTTTATACTGGCCTACCAGTATAAATGCCCAAATACCCAAATGGCGGGCCTGAATGCCAGAGGCACTGCTGCTTATATGACATTAAATTGAGCTGGAAGAGATTTCAACAGCAAGCGCCAATAGGCCAAAAATGTATATAAAAACCTGGCAACAAACCAGGCTATCACGGCCCAAGGGCCCTTGGGTTTGTGAGATGTAAAAAAGGATATTGGAATTTGGGTTTGAATTTTATCATAGGAAGAATTTTAAGTTTGTGATACAGATTTTTAAATTAAAATTAAAGATAAAAAACAACCACCAATTTTCTCAGTGTGTTATAACTGGCATGTATCACAAAGTAAGTTTAGACCAGCCTGCCAGTCTGGATGCCAAAGCATTTAAAAGGCAATCCTGAATGCCAATGTACTGCTGCTTGAATGTCGTCTATTTGAGCTGGAATAGATTTTTCCAGTAAGCGCCAATGGGTCTTGATTGTGAAAATAAACCACGCAACAAACCAGGCGATCATGACCTCAGGGCCTTTGGGTTTGCATGCTTGGTAGAATTGAATTGAGATAGGTGGTTTAAGTTTTGTTATCATAAAAATAAAGAATTTAGGGAACTGTGATTTCTACTGGATTTAAAAATGGAAAATCAACTGTCAATTTCCACAGTGTGTTATGATTGCTTAAATATATGATTGATTTGGGGAATAGCTTAAAAAGACTCAAGATTGGGGCCCTCAAAATTTGACCTAACCCGTCGTACTTTGAGCAAGGGAGAATAACTAATTTATTTTGAACTGACTTTAAAATTTTTGGTGGCTAGCCAAGTTGCTTTTGGTTTGACCTCAGATGCCCAAATTGAGGTTTTCCTGCATTTTCAATGGTTAGCATGATGGCTTCTCACCCAATGGGCAATGGGACCCTCCCAAGGCCACCACAATTAGAGGTAGTCCCAAAAGGTCATCAATGGGTTTGAATACCCAATCTTCCTGCACCTGGTTGCTTTGGCATCCATTTGGCCAAGCAAGATGCATCAAATGATGAACCTAGTAGTTTAATGGAAGGTTCTAAGCTAGTGGCAACAATTTTCTTATGAGGTACATGCCTGTCAGGATTTGTTACCAATGTTTCCTAGGGGAGTTCTAAATTGGCAACAACATTTCCCAATGATTCAATGCCATTAGCAAGTCTCACCAAGGATTTAATACTGGATACATTCTTACAATGAGGTACACACCCGTTGGGCTTTGTCCCCAATGTTTTTGGAACAGGTTTCAAACTGACGACATCATTTTCCAATGGTCCAATGCCATTGGCGAGTTTTGCTAAAAATTCGGCACTTAATTCCCTATTCACTGAATTGGCATGTCCATTGGGCATTGTTACTAAGGGTTTGAGGCTTTCAGACCTTGATTTCGAGGGCTTGTTGCCATTGACTTTCATACAAACCTTTAGACCCATAAGGGTGTCAACTTTCAATGATTTCAGCGCAAATTACCTAAATTCACCGTACTAAATTGGTGAAGGCAATTGTGGGGTCAGGTGGTGGAATTTATAAAGGGAGAGCTGTTACCCATCACTTATCTACCATATGGGTGATATTTTCCTGTGAGACAAGAGGGACAGCTGTCCTTCTTGGATTCTTCTTTGCGGGAAATGGGAATACCGCCTAGTCTAAGCAGATAAGATGCTCCCATGGACTTACAACAATTCTTAAACAGACAATTGTTTGTGGATTATCTTAGAAAAGCTTGGGATCTGGGCCCCAAAGGCTCGCTTAACCTGGGTAACTTTGAGTGAGGAAAAATGAATTATTTTGAACCAACTTTGAAATTGTCAGCGGTGGGCTGGTTTGCTGTTGGTTCGACCAAGAATGTCCAGATTTCCTAAAAACTTTGGTTGTGATGGCTAGAGTGATGGAGTTTCACCCAATGGGCAGCAGGAACATCCCAAGGCCACCCCACATAAGGGCGGTCCCATGAGGTCAGTAACAGGTTTGGGACGCCTAACCCGCTTGCACCCAGTCACTCTGACATCCTTTGGACCAAATGACAACTGTTTGATAGAGGTTTTAATACTTCCAGGGAGGGTTTTAAATTGGCATCAGAATTTTCCAATGGCCTGATGCCATTGCAATTTTCTGATAATTCAACATTATGAGCATTCTTCATATAATGTACACACCCTTAGGCATTGTTCCCAATGTGTCTGGGGTGGGTTTCAAACCAGCAACAACATTTTTATGGCCCAATGCCATTGATGAGTTTTTAAGGATTTGATACTAGATGTTTTGGTTACTAAAAAATGCACACCCATTGGGCTTTTTGCCAAGATTTTTCACTTCTCAACTATTAGCATCAAAGATTTGCTGCTGTCAATTGTACTTGGCTCCTTTTCCCCAAGCGGGTGCAAATTCATTGCCAACTCCCTAAAGATTCCCTTAATTCGCCCCATTAATTCTTCAGATTCAATAACTGAGGTTGAGGGTGGAAGTTTCAAAAAGCACGCCGTCACCCACCGCTCATCCACCACATGGGTGAGGTTGCTCTGGGTGATGAGGGGGTCTGACAGCCTTCTTGGACCCTCCTTGGATGGGAAAGGGAACACCCCTATTCAAATGGTGGGGGCGCTCCCCTGGAATTACAATTCAGGGGATATGTTAATCAATGGCAGAGTGATATGGTGTGATGATGGCAGTAGCTTGGGGCAGAAAGGCGCGTGTCAGATTCTGGTGGTTGACTCAAAAATAAACCTTTGACAACCATCAGATTGGGCCAATTACCCTTTCAACGCTTGAGCTAACACCTATATTCTCACCTCAAAGCCTATTGCAATCATACAATTTGGGCTGAATATCTCAATGATAATTTGATCAAGTATTTTAGCAGAGCGCTCAGCTCAAATACACTCATATTATGGTCAATTTCCTATGCATCAAATCTCAGCAATTGGTCTCAATTATCACAAACACAATCAAACACAATCAATTGTATACAAAATTATTTGGGGATGACCAAAAGTTAACGTCTGAAAATCCCATGGACTTCAGAAAAACAAAAAACGTAATCAATTTCCCACCTTAGGGCAAAATTTGTATGTCAATCTGTGTAATTGGCATGATAGCACTTGCATGGACTGCCCAAAAGGGGTTACCTAGTGCTATTGAGGAAGAGTCCTGCCAACGTCCCAATTAGGGGTGCATCATTTACTTCAAATTGATGCCAAAATTTCACAGAAGGTGTATTTCATCAGCAGTATGATGAAACTGAAATCCAGAAGATCTTAGGACAATTTTGCATGCTTTTATTGCAATTTTTGTACCTGAAATCCTCCCAAATTTTGAGAGTATTTTGCCACCAATAAACCTAAGAAAAGGTTTTTAATCATATAAGTTCAAGGGCCGAACTGAGGTGATAAAATATCTGTTGAAATTTTGTGCTGGAATGTGGCCAGGAGATGCCCTAGAGGTATAAATAGCGCCTGGCCTAATGAAAATTATCTAATAAATAGCTTCTAATAAAAGTTATATTTATTTTATCCTTTTCCTGGTTTTTATCTGAATCCTAACCTTGGAGAAGTGTTGACAAACTGGAAGGACCAAATCCCCAGTTTGTATTAAATCCTGCCTCAGAAGAAGTTCCTGAATATGAAGGGAAAATTACGCCCAAAATCAGCTGGAAGAGTTGAGGCGAAATTATTAGGCCTAGTGAGTTTTTGAATGGTCTGAATACCATAAACTACAGGCACTATCAAGGATCAATCATCGGAACTTTGGCCTGAATAGATGTGCAGGATAACAATTTCCAAGCGAGCAATCCTTGGATTTTGACAACTGGTGCTCACTCAAAACTGGTGACACTCTCCAAAATGGATTCCAGTAACCAATTCCTGGCAGATTTGGCCAGAAAAAACAGAGACATCAAGATGGAAACTAGAGACAAGGCCATCTCAGATTATTTTCCCAGTCAACAAGGCTCCGCAACTGGTACCTCCTACACCCAAAATCTTGTCAAAGTGGGGGAGCTCATGCAGCAAAACCAGTCATCCCAAATAGGGATGAGGATGATGCCTTGAACAACAAGGAATTTTTAAAAATTTGGACAGTTGTGTCAAGATTGCAGGCCAGAAACACTGAAATTACTCAGGAAATTTGGGAACTCAGAATGCAATTATCAACTGCAAATTCCCAAGTAGATAGTATGGGCAAAGACATTAAAAGCATAGCGTCTAATCAAGCTTTATTCAAAGAAAAGCCTGACAAACTCAAAAACAAAGCAGCCGATGCTCACCCAGCTTTGACAAAAGAAAAGTAGGAAAAAGCTCTGTCCATTCTAGCCAAAAAACAGTTTGGAAAAACTAAGGGCTGAATTCAGGCATCAGAATCCAGTAGTTCAGAGCAATATTATGAAACTGAATCATCAGAAATTGACACTGATGCAGAAACTGATATTTTGAACATCATTCTATGCCTAGAGTACTGGCAGCAATCCCAACTCCAGATACTTCCCAACGGGAAAGAGGGCCAATTATGAGTGATGACACACCAAGACGTTCAAGAAGAAGTACAACCCCTGTGCCCAAAACAGGGAGAGATGACTTCAAACCATTGAATTTACCAAAGTTTGATAAGGATGGAAACGTTCACTCTTTCCTCAAGTTATTTGAAAAAGCAATGAGAGGAGCATCAGACCATGCAAAAGGATCAGCACTGATTAACTCACTCAATGCCCATAGCTGTGACCTCGTTATGCCCTATTTGGGCGACGATTGGTCCTATATGGATGCCAAAATTGCAATAACAAAACAGTTTGGAGGGCCTGAGAAACTAGAAACCCAAAAAAGAGAGCTTCTTAATATCAAATTCAAACAGAATGAGACTATTAAGGACTTTGCGGATAGATTCTTCCATGAGGCACAAGTTCTGCGTGGGTGCAATGCAATAGATAAGTTTGACGCCAAGATTGCATTGGAGCACGCAATTATGCCCTTCCATGAACTGCACAATGTCATGTTGCCTGCATTCAATGGAAGCTTGGAAATCCAAGAGCTTACCAATTACTTGAGAAGCTGTTCCCATAATTTCAACACACCTAATCGGGCCAAAGATCAGCAAAAATCCCGATTTTGGGCCCAAAAAACAACACTATGTCTGACCAGGGGAAAAATTTCCAAAATATGAACCAAAAATTTGAGCAAAAACAGCAAACAGGGCCAATTACATGCTACAAATGTGGTCAAATAGGGCACTTTGGTAGCCAATGCTACAGACGGTCCAACAAAAAGCCTGGGGTCAACTTTGCTCTAGAAATTAACAGTGACAGTGAGGCGGGAAAAGAGCAGGTGGAGTAGAGGCGGAATGCTCTAACTCCACCGATTTTCAAACCATTCCACCTGACCCTGATAAGCTCTTTAGGGCCAAAGATGTTGCTGAAAATAACCTCAACCATATTGGGGCTAATAATGTCATGATGGTCACTACTTGGGCCACAGCAAAAACAACTAAACCCTTGAAAATAACCAAAGAAGCCCAAGCAGAGGTATCAAAACCTTATGTGAAGCAAATTATTGATCAGGGTTTGGACCTACAACCCAGATGTTCAACCGATTTACCTAAGCTTAACAACGTTCAAGTAGCTATTCCCATGAAGACCTTAGCAGATAACTTCCCAGATATTTGCTCAAGCCTGAAAGCACACCTGGAATTGGGCAACAGTCACAGCATTCACACAATAAATACCTCTGAAAACTACTCTGAATGTACTTATGTGGACATAGCAGTGAACAAGGTGCAAGTTTGGGCCATTGTTGATAGTGGCGCTCCTATCAATATAGTCAGTACAAAGTTGGTTAGAAAACTGAAAATTGCACCCAATGTTGCCCACTGTCAGGAATATGGAACCGCTGGAGCACATACAACTAAATCGCTGGGCGCCTACAGTACCCTACCACTCAGATTTGGATCCATTGTAGTAACAGCACCTGCCATAGTGTTGCCAAATATAAACTATGATATCCTAATTGGGACTGATTTTCTAAGAAGATATGGAGTTGTTACCAATCATAAGAACGATACTCTCACCATTCTTGGCCAGACTATTCCACTTTACTATAACTGTGATAAGGCAGTTGAGAAAAAGAAACCCAGCCTATTCATAAATCTGGCCTACAAAGATGGAGTCATCCCAATTGAGTATTCCAAAGCTCGGTCAAAGATAAAACCACTTCCCACTCAGATTGATGAGTCAAATGGCATTCCACTTCGATCAAATCAGACCATCACTATACCATCCAGAGAACAAGTAATGTCCTGACAATACTAACAATTAATATCCCAGAAGGACTTTATGGTGAAATATATCAACCATGGTCTAAATCTCAATTTGAACCAAACATTGCCCCTGGTATTATCATTCCAGGCCACGGAGAAATACATATCTTATGTGCAAACCTGCAAAATTGGCCCATCTCCATCAGGCGACATCAAATAATGCTTTTCTGCATCTGTTCCCTACCACAGAAATTCACTCATTCCATGAGTTCAGAACTTTTGTCAAATTAGGGCTCCCCTGATAAAGACCAACTCAGCATAAATAATGTTGTACCTATGGCCAATTTAAGCAACCTGACCAAATCTGAGAAAGGCCAAGCTCAGGAGTTATTCTCTAAATATCGGGAAATATTTGCACAAGATGATTTTGACTTTAGGTTGTGCTAATGGTGTCACCCACAAAATTAATACTGGAGATCATAAACCTATTCAATTATGCCCGATTAGATGCTCAAAATTATCAGAAAAAGCAGTATCCAAGGAGATTAAGGAACTCCTCAATTGTGGCATGCTAGTCCCTTCAAAAAGTCCATGGGCAGCACCAATTTTAATAGTGAAGAAGAAGGATGGATACAACTGAGTAGTCATTGACTATCAGAAGTTAAACAACATCACAAAGAAGGACTTGTAACCAATGCCACTATTTGATGATGCCTTGGATAGGCTAGGGGGCGCAAAGTTCTTCTTGACAATGGATCTTATCAGCGGATATTGTAAAATAGATCTTCCTAAAGAGGAGCGCGAGAAATGTGCAATCATAACCCAAGAGGGCCTATTTCAGCTGACAAGAATGCCTCAAGGGCTCTGCAACACCCCGGCCACATTCCAACGGGCAATGGACACAATCCTGGGAGATATAAATTGTCATGTGTACTAGTGTACCTTGACAATATCAACGTTTTCAGCCACACTTTTGACAACCACCTAGAACACTTGGAGGAGGTTTTCAAAAAACTAGCTGCTGCAAACTTAAAAATCAAGTCCAGAAAATGTCAGTTTTTCAAAGATCAACTGGAATACCTCAAATTTGTGATTGATAAAGTGGGTCTTCGGCCCCAACCCTCTTAGTTGGATGCCATCTACAAAATGAAATAGCCCAAATATAAGCGCAATATTTAAGTATTTCTAGTCATGATTGGGTACTATTGCCAATTTATTCTGACTTTGCACAACTTGGAGAGCCACTTTTTTTATCTGCTTAAAGATAAGGTCCCATTTGACTGGACTCCAGATTGCCAGGATGCATTTAACCAGCTCTGATTGGTCCTATTAAGTGTTCCAGTTCAATGATACTCAGACTTTGATCACTAATTCATCATCCAAACTGATGCATCCCAAACAGCAGTGGGGACAGTGTTATCCCAAGTTGGAGAAGATAGTGAAGAACATCCAGTTGCCTTCACTAGTCAGACCTTAAACATTCAAAAAAGGAACTATATGGTGAAGGAACAAGAATGCTTAGCTGTCATATATGCTTGCAAGAAATTCTGGGTCTACCTTCATGGTACTCATTTCAAAGGTGTTACCAATCATGTTTCCCTAAGATGGTTGAATAACTTAAGAGAACCTGAGGGCCAATTAGCCCGCTGGGCATTTGTCATGATTTTGATATGACTGGACAATAGTCTTGGGACAGTTGGGCAGAAACTGCCAAACACAGTATCAGTTAAGAATTTGATTGCCTTGAGACGAGGCGATATTGGGATATAACAAGTCTTATTGGATATAATGAGTTTTTGGATCGCCTCTATATAAGGTGACAAGGCGATAAGGCGATGTTGATGTTTGATTATATGAAGTAAATCGCCTACAAATAGGGTGACAGCAGATTAAAATAACAAGTCAAATTTGAGGAAAATCGGCGGAATAGAATAACCCAAGCAATGAAAAAGTATTGCCTGCAGCTGATGTATATAAGCGAAATGGGCGATTGAGATAGGTAGGTTTTTGAAGGAAAGATGAGCGGGACAGCGAAACGTATCTGTATTTATAAAATAAATAAAAGAACTGGTCGGGGCGATTGCTCCTATTTTTAAATATATTTTCAAGTGCATCTGAAGGACCAACAATCTTCACATTGTCCGTCCGTTGTTCAGAGGGCTCAACCTGTGTAAATAGCCTGGTGGATCCTAGTGATACCATCCAAAATTATAACAGTGGTGCTCACTACAGGGGGCCCATTGACCAACCACCCAACACTCCGGAATCTCAGTCACCAACTATGCCTTATTCAGGCTGTGTCATTGGGGAGTCTTCCTGGAACCCTATAACAGCTGGATATGAGGAACTCAAAGTTACCCTGGACACAGTACTCAGAAAACAAGATGAACTCCTTCAAGAACTAAACGTGGTCATGCAACAGCTTGATAGTATGTTTAGTCAAATGTGAATCTTGGGATTACAAAACAAAGAACTTGCTGAATGACTAAATGATACCACCCAGCGGCTGCAATATGCAGAACAAAGATTTTCTACTCCTTCTCAGTCATCTTACTGGAAAGGAGATGACTATCAAGAAGATGCATCCTACATAGGAGAAGACAACGCTGGTCACAGCTATGACGCTCCCAATAATAACACTGGACATTCATATGAGTCAGAACATCACTTACCTCCAGTAATGGCTGTACCACCTACCACCGATGGTCATGCCACCCCAGAAGTGATGAATATCCCAGCTTCTGTAATCACACTCCTCAGCGAGAATCTGCTTTTGGGTCTTGTTTTATTCCTCAGTTGGCCCTAAAACCCGCGAATGAAAGGAGGAAATTAATGTTGAAAAGATACCCCCATTTGACCATAATGGGAACATCCATGGGTTCTTTAAACGGTTTGAGTTCGCCATGGAAGGAGCCTCCAATAAACGGAAGGCTAAGTTGCTAGTATCTGCTCTGGATGTGGGAAGTGCTGATCAGGTCACCTGTTACCTTCCCAGTAGTTCTGTCTCCTATAAAGATATAAAGGACAATGTACTCCATTTGTTTAGAGGAAACTCAAAAATGTCACAATGAAAAGCAAAATTTTTAACCATTGAATTCTGTTGAAATGAGACTCTCATTGAGTTCACTGATTGATTCACAACAGAAGTCCATGTGTTGATTGGAGCTGGGTACTTAGCGGAAGCTGACATGTGCATTGCCATGTCTGCTGTGGTGAAGCCATATTGTGAACTTTCCAATGTTATTTCTCCACTTCTGGATTATGACATACCTCTGCTTAAGATTGTACAGTTTTTATGGCGGGTATCTCCTAACTTTCCGCCACCAAATCTGGATCGCATGACTACCACTGCCATGGCACCCTCTTATTCTGGAGAGTACTATTGACCGCCTCCAGCTTCATATAGTAATTCTCGGCCTTACTACAACTCTGCGCCTCATCCTCGACCAAATTATAATCAACAGTTTGATCATCGTCAATGGGTTGGCCATGACAACCACCAGCAACCTAGTTATCAACCTGGTCCCAATTACGCTGACCATCAACAATCAGCTTACTGACCTGGAACTGGGTATATTGAGCGACCCCAACCCTTCCAGTCTGGACCTGCTTATGATAACCCAGGACGTGGTTCCTATGGGGTCAACTGCTATGAATGCGGTCACCCTGGTTATTTGGCAAAATTCTGTCACAATCGCCAAGTGAATTATGTACAACAAGACCAATACTACCAGGGAAAAGATGGAGCGGAGTAGAGATGGAACCCTCTACCTCCATGATACCCACTCAACACATCCCCAAATCAATAGTAGTATATCCTGCAAAAGTTCCTCAATATGATGATGAATTTTATATCAGCAGCCAGTTGGAGGAGTAAGCGTAGTAACCTGAGCTCAAGCTAAGGCGGCGGCAAAAGAAGAGCCCCTCAATCAACCAAAGCCCTATGCCTGTCAAATGCTTGATCAAACGTCCTCAGACCAACTTGATCCTGCCATGGATGCACCAACTCTGAAAGGAGTAAACATCGCCCTTCTGGTAGATACCATTGTCAGAGAATACCCCCAAGTCGGAGAGGGGATTATGAATTTACTTGGGAAAAGAGAACCCGTAAATGTTCACATATTAAACAGTCAATATTCTTCTTATTCTGAGTGTACGTACTGTGATATTTTTGTAGTGAAAAATAGAGTTCGCGCTATAATAGATACTGGTGCTCCAGTCAACATAGTTTCTACTAAATTGATGGAAAAGTTGACGTTAAAACATGATGTAACCATCGAATGGTTTATGGAAACGCTGGAGCTGTAAGTACTATCTCTGAGGGAGCTTATAGTGTGCTGCCTCTGCACTTTGGGTCCATTGTCATTGTGGCCCCAGCGATTGTATTACCAAATGAACACTATGACATATTAATTGGGACCACTTTTCTACGTCATTTCTGGGCTATTGTTGATATGATGAAGGAGACCCTTGACATCTTGGGTCAGCGGATACCAATATACTTTACTACTAGGGGAGTACCAAAGGATCCAGTACATACTAGTCATATCAACCTCGCCTACAGTGATGGGATATGGCCTGTTCGCTACCATTGATTATAGCGCATAACTTGGGCCCTTCCTCAGCAAATTTATGAATACCAAGGAATACCTCTTTCGAGCGGCAGGGCCCATATCTATCCATTCCAGCCATCAAGTCTTAGTGAATACTGAATTAGAGGTAGAAGTGATGAGTGGGCTATATGGGGAAGTTATTGAGCTCTATCATCAAACATGGTTTGAGCCGCATGTGGCTCCAGGAATTATACTCCTGGGACATGGGGAGATAAAGGTTTTGTTAGCAAACCTGCAGAGCAAACCAATGAAAATCTGCCGCCAACAAACTATAGCGTATCTACATCTGAATCCCATAGATGAGGTCTGCCAGGTTCATGATTTCAGATCATTAGATGAATTTGGATTACCACTTGAACCATCAGTTGATGTACTAACGGTGGTGCCGTGGAGTAATTTAATGGAATAATGGATGAACAACAAGATTAAGCAATGGCTTTATTTCAGAAATACAAAGGGATTTTCGCTGTTGACTACAATTTAGGGTGTGCTCAAGGGTTGTCCATCAATTGGACACCGGGGATCATCCTCCAATAAGGTCTTGACTGATTTGCCACTCTTGGGCAGCAGAGGATGAGGTTACTGAAGAAATCAATAAGTTATTACAACAAGGGATGCTTGAGCCATCCAAGAGCCCATGGGCTTCACCTGCTCTAGTAAAAAAGAAGGATGGCACCAACTGGGTAGTAATAGACTATCAGAAACTCAACAGTATTACTAAAAAGGATTTGTACCCCTTGCCAAGAATCAACGATGCTCTGGACCGATTAGGGGGTGCCCGTTACTTTTCTGTGATGGATTTAATATCAGGCTACTGGCAAATCAAGTTACCCTTAGCAGAACAGGAAAAATGCGCTGTGATCACCTCTAAAGGCCTTTTTCAACCGACATAGATGCCTCAAGAACTGTGTAATGCTCCTGCTACTTTTCAGCAGGCCATGGACACTATTCTTGGCGACTTGAAACTGTCATGCGTTCTAGTATACCTCAATATTATTAACGTTTTCTCTCAAACCTTTGCGGAGTACCTAGACCACCTTGAAGCAGTGTTCTGTTATCTGGCTGAGGTGAACATAAAAATTAAACCTTGAAAGTGCAACTTTTTCAATGATCAGCTATAATATCTGGGTTTTGTGGTAGATGCAACTGGGCTGCAGCCACAACTGGATAAGGTGGAGGCCATTAGCAAAATGGCTACACCTAATAATAAGCGTGACATACAGGTATTTCTGGGGATGGTCAGTTACTATCAACGCTTTATCCCTAATTTTAGCTGTATTGGGGCCCGCTATTTGAGTTGTTAAAAAAGGATGCTGTGTTTGAGTGGATGGAACGTCATCAATCTGCTTTTGATGCACTCCATATGGTGTTGAGCAGCACACCGTGCTGCAATACCCAAACTTTGACTGAGAATTTATTGTTCAGACAGATGCGTCCCTTTCCGCTGTTGGGGCAGTACTTTCTCAGAAAGATGATGAGGGAGAAGAACATCCTGTTGCTTTCTGTAGTTGTAGTCTGAACTGTCACAAGCGTAACTATACTGTGACTGAGTGAGAGTGCTTAGAAGTAATTTATGCATATAAACGATTCAGAGTCTATCTGCATGGGGTAAAGTTTAAAGTCGTAACTGAACATGCATCATCATGCTGGTTGTAAAATCTCAAAGAACCAGAAGGATGATTGGCTCAATGGGCTCTCAAGTTACAGGCTTACAATTTTGAGATTCTCCAATGTCTGGGAGCAAAGCATCAGAACGCGGACTGTTTATCTCAGTTACTGACTATTGCAGTGACAGCGGCCTTAGTGACGTGATGTATGATAAGATGCTCAGCAGAAAATATGACAACAAACTGCCTCAAGTAAACAAAATGTTAAATGAATTGCGCTCAAATACCTTCCCAAAGAATGGAGAATTGTATAAACAAATCAGCAATCCTACGGTGATTCTACCATGGCCCTCTGCACAGCTGGGAATCATTATGAGCGCTCACAGGGCGGTCAGGCATGGTGGTATGTGTAAGAATATGGAGTTGTTACACCCACGGTACTACTGGGAGATTATGAGTTTCGATGTGCTCAAAACTATTTCCTGTTACCATCAGTGCCAAGTGGAGAAGCCATTCTGACATACGACATCATATTGGTTAGTAAAACCACATTTCGCCTGGCATACAGTCTCCCTCGATGTCATTGGGCCCTTGCCAACAGGAGCCAACCATTGTAAGTATATTCTTGTGGCTATTGACCACTTGACCCGGTGGGTCAAAGAAAGGGCAATATGAGATCTAAGGGCCATTACAGTAGCTGAATTCGTGCTAGAATGCATTATTCAGCGGCACAGTTGACCTCAGTTTATTCTCACTGATAATGGCACCAACTTCACCTCACACATACTTCCTAAATTGAATGAGCTTATGGGGATCCGCGGAGTTCTGACAACCCCATACCACCCCAAGTCTAATGGAATGGTCAAACGAGTGAATAAAAATCTGGTGAACATACTACAAAAATTAGTAACAGATCGCCCTTCTAATTGGAGCTCCCTCCTTTCCACTGCCATGTTTGCATATAACATTAGTTACCATTCTGCCATGGGAAAGAGTCCATTCCAATTACTATATAGCCAACACCCAGCCCTTCTGACATTGCTTTATGCATGTGTAGAAGACACTGGTGGATTATAACCCCACCACTATTTGACTAACCCCATGAACATTCTGATCAAGCTACAAACTGAAGAATATTCCTTCAGTTTGGCTAAGAAGATTAAGAATCAAGAAATTGATCAGACACACCATAGTGGATTGGTGTCATTCAAGGAAGGTGATATGATTCTCTTTCATGATCAGCTTGGATTCAGCTGGAAGCATAAACTTGCCAGTATTTGGATAGGTCCATTTGAAACAATAGAGAGGACTGGAGTTGATGCATATACTATTAAGGATCCTATCAGTGGTTGGATCATTAATCGAGTACATGCAAAGTTCCTCAGACCTTATAAACAATAGGATCCTATCATCCAGTCAAGGAGGGGGTAATGTCACGATTTTGATATGACTGGATGATAGTCTTGGGACAGTTGGGCGGAAACTGCCAAACACAGTATCAGTTAAGAATATTTGATTGCCTTGAGATGAGATGATATTGGGATATAATGAGTCTTATTGGATATAATGAGTTTATTGGATCGCCTCTATATAAGGTGACAAGGTGACAAGGCGATAAGGCGATGTTGATGTTTATTGAATATGAAGTAAATCGCTTACAAATAGGGTGACAGAAGACTAAAATAACAAGTCAAATTTGAGGAAAATCGGCGGAATAGAATAACCCAAGCAATGAGAAATAGTATCGCCTGCAGCTGATGTATATAAGCGAAATGGGCAATTGAGATAGGTAGGTTTTTGAAGGAAAGATGAGCAGGACAGCGAAACGTAGCTGCATTTATAAAATAAATAAAAGAACTGGTCGGGGCGATTGCTCCTATTTTTAAATATATTTTCAAGTGCATCTGAAGGACCGACGATCTTCACATTGTCCGTCCATTGCTCAGAGGGCTCAACCTGTGTGAATAGTCTGGCAGATCCTAGTGATACCATCCAAAACTATAACAGCATTAAAGCTTTAAGCCTATGACTACACCATTGAGCATCAAGCTGGAGAAAAACACCAAAATGCCAACTGTCTATCCTGACTACCCACCATCACAACACTTAGTCAGGCTCCCAATGAGTTGTTTATGAAAATGATCAGTGGAAAGTATCAGGATGAGCCCAAATCCGTCCAAAAAATATCATTAGATCTATGAAAAAATATAACCACCATAATTGGGACACTTTACAAGATTATCAAGGACAAAAAGTTTATTTTCCCAAAGCTATTTGCCCAAATAGACCTAATATTGGCAGTGCATAAGGCCATAGGGCTTGGCAGAATTAAGAAAAAGAAAGAGCATCTGAAGCAATTATACTACTGGGAGTTAATGCATTTCAACATCCAAGAAACGCTAGAATGTTGTGCAGAGTGCAAAGGCGAAAAAATTGTTACAAAAAGCACATCTTACAAGCTTGTTTGGCCCAACTTTTCCTGGCACACTGTATCTATTGACGTTGTTGGACCACTTCCAACAAGCAATATGAAGGTCAGGTACATAATCGTAGCCATAGACCACTTGACTAAATGGGTTAAGGCCAAGGCCATTTGGGAAGCTGGAGCAGCAACCACCGCCAAGTTCTTACTTGAAAACATCATCCACAAAAATGGATATCCCCAGGTTATTCTGACTGATAATGGAATCAACTTTACCGCCAATGTCCTTGCTAAGCACAAACAGCTAATGGGAGTATGAGGTGTGCTTTCTGCTCCCTATCACCTCAAAACTTTTGGGACTGTTGAGCGCACAAATGGGACGTTGGTGAACATCATTTGAAAATTAACCTCAGCCAAACCATCCAAATGGAGTACTTATCTAAGTTTGGCAGTCAAAGCCTACAATATCTCCTACCATTCATCAACCAGGATGTCTCTATTTCAAGTATTATATGGTAAACACCCAGCCCTACCAACGCTGCTATATTTGGCCCTAGAGGATCCTGGCAAAAACATTTATCCTCAGTATGTTGAGAAGCTTGCAGATGCTTTAATCAAATTACAAGATCAAGCCTTTGACAACAGTTTTGCCAAGAAAAAGGCTTAACATCAAAAGGACTTAGATAATCGCTACCCACTGGCCAAATCTGAAGTTAACAACTAAGTTCTAATTAGCAATACCCACAGATTAGGCCAATTGCAAAAGTTAGATCGCATCTGGATCAGGCCATTCAAAGTGATTGAGAAAACATCTAAGTTCTTAAACACCATCAAGGATATAATGACCAGCCATATATAAAATTGAGTCCATGCAAAATTTCTAAGAAGGCTTAATAAGCGGGCCAATTAAGAAAAGAAAAAAAAGTTGAAAAAAACACAAAAACACAAAAACAAATTTCAAAAACAAAAATATTTGTATAATAGTTTTATTCTAATTAGTGTTTTAGTTCGCTCTTGAGGTTGGATAGAAGATCCAACTTCAGATTTAATGGGCATTTGGGCCATCAAACTTAAGACTCATTAGCCATTCAGGCTGAAGTTACCAGATAGAAAAACCAACTTCATTCTCATTGGGCGTTTGAGCCAAAGAGAAAAGATCAACATAGGCTAATTGGGAATCTTAGGGCTTATGTTCAAGTCAAGAGGGGGAAATGTCAGATTATGGTGGTTGACTCAAAAATAAACCTTTGACATCCATCAGATCGGGCGAATTATCCTTTCAACGCTTGAGCTAACACCTATATTCTCATCTCAAAGCCTGTTGCAATCATACAATTTGGGCCAAAAACCTCAATGATAATTTGATCATGTATTTTATTAAAGTGCTCGGCTCAGATATGCTTGCATATTATGGCCAATTTCCTATGCATCAAATCTTGGCAATTGGTCCTAATTATTGGGAACACAACCAACTTAATCATACAAAAAACTGTTTGGGGACAACCCAAAGTTAACATCTGAATATCCCATTAACTATAGACAAACAAAAAACGTAATTAATCTCCTGCCTTAGGGCGAAATTTATATGTCAATCCACATAATTGGCATGATAGCACTTGCATGGACTGCCCAAAAGGGGTTGCCTAGTACTATTGAGAAGAGGCCTGCTGACGTCCCAATTAGGGGTGCATCATTTACTACAATTGATGGCAAAATTTCACAGAAGGTTTATTACATCAGCAGTATGATGAAACTGCAAGCCAGAAGATCTTAGGATAATTTTGCATGCTTTTATCGCAATTTTTGTACCTTAAATCCTCCTGATTTTGAGAGTGTTTTGCCACCAATAAACCTAAAAATGGTTTCAGTCATATCAGCTCAAGGGCCAAACTGAGGTGGTAAAATATCTGACGAAATTTTGTGCTGGAATGTGGCCAGAAGATTCCTTAGAGGTACAAATATTGGTGCCTGGCTTAATGACCATTATCTAATAAATAGCTTGCAATAAAAGTCTTATTTATTTTATCCTTATATTGGTTTTTATCTGAATCCTAACCTTGTAGAAGTGTCAACAAACTGGAAGGACTGAATACTCAGTTTGTATTAAATCCTGCCTTAGAAGAAGTTCCAAAATACAAAGAAAAAATTATGCCAAAAATTGGTCGGAAGAGTTGAGGCGAATTTAATAAGCCTAGTGAGTTTTTGAATGGTCCAAATACCATAAACTACAGGCACTATTGAGGATCAACCATCGGAACTTCGCCTGATTAGATGTGAAGGATAACAATTTCCAAGCGAGCAATTCTCAGATTTTTACAGCCACCCAAACTAGTTTCAGGGGCCATTAGCCTCCATTCTGGCTTGCCCTCTTGGGTCAGAGGTCAAGGACCGCCCCTTCTCCTTCCTTTTAGCTCTTGCTGAAAACTTAGGAACCCCTGTAGTGAGCACCACTGTCAGGACTTTGGGGGAGGAACTCCAAACCCGCCCCTATTAATCAGGGCTCTGAATCCCCCAGCGAGTTAATAGGCCATTAAGGCCCAAAGTAAAGCTAAAAATGGAAAAGAGATAGGTGAGAAATGGTAATTTTATTAAATTGATCAAAAAGTATTTATATGACCTCAATAGATTAGAAAAGGGAAGATTTAGAAAGCTTTAGCATTGTTTGCTGAAGCCAAAAGAAAATAAATAATACAAGGGGAATAGGAGCATCCTTAGCATAAGTATAAGTCTTGGGGAACGTCCCTTGGCTCTTGATCAGGTCATCTTCCCATTCCTAAATAAAAAGACACCAAAGAGGATGGTGGTACCTCTCATCACTCAGGGTGACCTTGCTCATGTAGTAGATGAGCGATGGGTGACAGCCCTTCCACTTCAGATTCCACCCCCCATACCCACACTCACCTCAGCAGAACTGTTGTGGAGAATTAGTGAAATCTGTGCCGAGATTACCAAATTGAAATTGGTCAGATCTAGTTCAGGTGGTAATCTGGCTGATGGCCAAAATTTGAATGGCTGTAAAAGCATGAAGAATGAGATATCAGCTGGATCGCCTGATGGCTCAAATTCAATCACTAAATCAGTAGAACAAATATTGGGTGCCATTGATGAGGGTTTAAAGCCCTCTGATAGTGATTTGGGCATTGCGGCTGATGTGCTGCTGTTGACTGAAAGAACAGTTAAATGACCAAGTGTGGGCGGGTTGGCCATTCTGAACCTGTTCCCAACCAAATGGTCCTGTCCCTATACAGGATGGCCTTGGGGGATTCCCATTGCTCGTCAGGCTAAATGCCATCATGCTAACCATCAGAAACATAGTTGAGCCCTGGTTCAGATGTTTGAGGTCAAACTGACAGAGACTCAGCCCGCTGCCCAATTTTGCGATGTCAGTTCTCAAAGAATAAACCTGCCCATTTCCAAACAGTTTGCTGGTTAGGTAGAATTTGTAGGACCTAACTCTGTCCTGTCACTACCCAATTGACCACTACTTAACCAGTTGTATGGCACTGAGAAAATTGTTGGTCAATTTTTCTTACTTCCCTTTCCAAATAAAAATTTCACCTAAAACCAAATTTTTATTTCTCCTTCTGATTGCATCCCAGATGGCATTTCCCTGGTGGCCTGTCGCCCCGCACTCTGAGTGGGCTTTACCAATTCTTTTGGTCACCATGGCTCCCTCTATCACTGATTGGGCCCAACGAGTCTGATATTTTTGGCTCTACAACCCCGTTCTTACAAACTTCTGGCAGCAATACATGGGGATCTTATGGCCCTATGTCCATCAATGGAAAGAAAGAATCCATCTCTTTGTCACCCCCAATGAGATAGCCTCACATGCCAAGAATCTTGTCAAAACTATCCCAGTAATCCCGCCCCCTGCAACTAGAACCATTGAGTTGAGAATGGGTTCAGTGTGGTTTGTCATCGGGATACTCCTCACCCTGTTGTTGCACCACCACTTCATAGTATCACACTTCCTGGCTCTATATCAAGTCATATGGTTGGCAATGCCTCTGGCATTCTGGCTTGCTTTTTGGGTGTTCACGCATCCTGACTGGCAGGCCGGTCTAAACTTCTTCTGCCGTTTCTATGACAATAAGTCGCCAGTGTGCACAAAAGGGTAATTTGATTGGGGTGCAAGTCTCTGAAAGGGATTTCGCTGTGACCTGATTAAGTTTTGACATACTCAGCATAAGTCACTAGTGTTGAATTTAAATTTTAATTTAATTATTGGGGTTGATCCCTGGTACTTTGGATTGTGCTCAACCCAAGTTAATGGGAGCTAATCTGGCATCCACCCATAGGTGGGTTATGACCCCTAATCAAGGCTTCCCTTAATAAAGGGAGAATTCCAACAAAATATGTCATATATGTATGCAATTGTGCAGATTCCCATAAGGTCTCCTAAGATAGCATCAATGAACTCCAGAAAACAGGTAGGGTCATCCTCAAACCAAACGACATGGACCTGAACTAGTAGATGCCTTTACAAGTACAAAAACTGGTCAACTACTCCTGCCTTCTTTAACGCAGATATGGGTGAAGGCATTAATGAAGTCCAGCTTACTGAACACCCTACCCTTCTACACGTAACGGGAAATCTGTTGCTCCAGGGGGAGTGGATTGGAATCAGGCACTGTCACGTTGCTCATATTGCTATATTCAATGCAGAGACTAAGTAATCCATCAGACTTTTCTACAAACAAAAGGGGAAGCACACTAGCAAGGACTCCTTGAGATTTGACTCTTAGAAAGAATGTCGTAAAACCAAACGTCCATGGAGGCTCTTCCCTCAAGGACAAGGGATAAACTGGGGAGGATACCTTAACAAGATCCATGTTAACTAAAATTCAAAGTCAAAATTGGTGTTCTCAGAGAGTGGTTGGGCCTTAGAGGGATCAAACAGTTCATCATATACACAAATGCAATCATGCAAGATAAGTTTCAGGGTTGGGGTGTCAGTAGGTTGAATAGAGGCTAGGCATACCTTAGGAGAGGGCCCTCACCTTCTAGGGAGCGTCATTGCTCTCTCATCAGGCAAAGGTAGTAACCATGACTCCACCAAGTAACTTTACATGCATGGATGAGTCCACGAGGTTGGTGAAGATGTCAAACTGTCGCCACCAGTTAACAACCAGAATAACTGGGTACATGAGCTTTTTAATCGAGGAGAAGCTCTCCACAAACTACCCATCGCCTGTAACAAAGGGAACAGGTGATAGTAGACAATAGCTCAGAATAGTTTGAGATGCACCACCTTTCAAAAACTGACCAACACCCAGGGGTAGGTCTATGGCCTCCGCCAGCTCTTGACAGTCTAAGTTCTCAGTAGCACCAGTTCCACCAAAGTGAGCGCTTGGAAATCCTTTAGTGAAGAGGAGAAGGTAGCCATGAATAAGAAGTATGTGGAGGAGGATTTTTTTACAGAGCCAATGGAGGACAGGATCGCTCCAAGCCCAGAGGGCGGAGTATAAGTGAGAGTATCCCCTGAGGATTCAACAGCTTATGACTTCACATTGCCAGTATGTTGCCCACAGAATTTGAATGTGGTAACGTAACTTATTGCTCTATGTTCAGCGGGAGGAAGATCCTTGCTGCATTAAGCTACACCAGCCAGGACGGCCAAGCTTTTGTTGGTGTCAGCCAAGGAGAGTTTCTCTAGAATCATCTTTTCATGGATATCTACTCATTTCTGGATAGGGTTCGCCACGAGATGTAACTTTGGAGTAAATTGTGAAAAGCTGTTAAATGGGGCCAACTGAGATGACAGGTGGTACAGGAGGCATAGGTTCTAAAACGGCAACTGAGGGTCCATGTCTAGAGGAAGTAAATTCTCTAAATCAAATGGATTAGACTTAATAACACCTCTACTTTTTGAGGACAAAAGTGAGGGGTACTCTGTGGAGCGCAGAAGTGCAGAGCCAGTAGTGAGGAGACCCTCAACTATAACGGAAGTTTCAGTATCACCTTCCAGAGAGCTAATTGTTGGTTCTAATCAGTACTGGGAGAGTACATAAGGGGATATTCTATGATCAAGTTGGAGTGTCCATAACAGCTAGCGCTTCAGCTGTATATTTCACCACGAGGTCTGAAACCTGATGGTGCCCCACATAGATGGAGTGTCAAGTTCTAAGATCTGGAGTTCCACCATATAGTTAGGCTTGGCAGCACAGAGGCTGTTGGACAACAAGGACGCAAGGATGGAGCAACTCCCAGATGAGGAGGAGGGTTATCCCATATGACAAGGGCAGCTCCAGTGTTATCTAGAGAGTTTCAGAGGAAGGTCATTTAACTGTTCAAAAGAATCCAACCTTATTCCCTTCTCTTGGAACAGGCGCAAGTACTTTGCTGTAGTGATATCACCTTGGGCCAAGTAGGCAAAAGAGGTATAGCACTCAAAGAAAGCAGGAAGATACTTGCAGGGCTTGATAAAGGTTTTCAATGATGATTGAGCTTCCAGGAGAGATATATTATTCTCACCAGCGGAGAGTAACCATTGGTGAGCTCCCTATGAAATCTCACAGAGCAGCAGCTAGAAAAAGAGGAAGTCAGGTAAGTCCATGCCTTAGACCTCTAGTGAGCCCTAATGATGGACAACGTGGTGGAAATCTCCTTTTTAGATTCTAAATCGCATTAATATTGGAAGATGAAACATGTAGTGGCAGGTACTGCACACTGTATGAGCGTCTTGAGGGAGGGTAACTGCGCAACACCCTCAGCATACCCTTTGAAGAAGGTAACAACCAAGGCTAGGAGGGATACAACATTATTAGCTCAGTGAACCGCTTCAAAAATTGACAGCTCTGAAAGGGTGGGATAACTCTACCCACCTAGCAGGTGAAGAGCACAAGAAAATAGAGGCGTTTCTTAGATAATGTCAGGGGAACTGGAGCACAGGTGTTGCTGAAGGAAAAGTGCCAGGTAAAAGATGCAACAGCAAGGCAAAGTGACCCATCTAGAGGAAGTAATGTTCCAGGCAATATCAGTTATATTTTCATATATTTTTTGTATAAAAAACGCACACTAAACTGACGACAGCCATCAGGGATTAGTTCCTGAGAGCTGATGAAGGTGGCGTAAGAACTGCGGCAAAATGTGGCGAAATAAGACACAGCAGAGTTTCGAAATTGGCCACAGTGTGGGAGGCAGGTTTGCACCCAACAAGGTAGTTAGACTAGAGCAGGAAAAGGCCTCCGGACATCATGATGATTCCAGCAGGGTTTCTTTTATATAAATAAACAGAAAAGTTTGGTAAAACTTGCACAAATATTACCTAAACTTTATTAAGTTACTGTTTGTCTAAAAAACCATAGCCTTTCTCAGCATGGGCCTAAATTTAAAAGGGATGATTCGTGATAGTTTAAAAGCAATTAACAGTACCCAATCTGAGATGTAAAGTATATGCTTTTTGACAGAATCAAATCTTTTATGAATTTGGCCAAATTCTTTTAACTTTGCAATGCATGATTTTCTGGATTTTGAGGCCAATTTTTATTGGATTTTCTGCCTCTGGCGAGCTGTTTTCCTCATTCCAGCTGACAAAGCCAGAACCTATTTCCAGTCAATGACCTTAGAGAGGTCCTCAGTCACCTTTAGGGGTTCTGGCCTTGACTCCAAAGGCTTGTTTGACTTTGTTTTTGGAGGGCGTTCAACACCAGGAAATATGTCACTAGCTGTGACAATTATTTTGTTATTGTTCTTTAGAATTGAATGATAGTATTCATTTTAAAACATAAATATAACACCTATTATAATATTACAATTTTTATTGGAATACAAAGATCTTCATTTTTCTCAAGATACATGGTTATGATTTTTTGCACTGGATACTGTTCAGCAACATGATGCAATCAAAAAAGGAGGAAGATTAAAAAATCATGATTTTCATGATAATATTAAAAAATTATGTGATGCAATCTCACACAATCTAAAAATTTTAAAAGGTTATATCAGTGGTGATCTAATCTATGAGGTTCTAATTCTTATTGGTTCCAAAAGAGAGGTGAATTTAAGTCATTGATAAGCCAGCTCAATAGATTACTAAATGTTTTCTTACCATTGAGTGCTACTGACGATTGGTGGCCTGTTTTAGCATATCTTCTAGTCTGTAATCTTGAAGAAGAGGATAATTGAATGAATTTCAAATCGTACAACAACAACAGAAAACTAATAAATAAAAATTCATCAATTGTTGAAAATTGCTTCACATTTTAAGCTGTTACTTTCAATGAAAAGTGGCATGCAAAAAATATTAAGTTCTCAATTTATTAATTTCTGTTTAAATCACAGCATCATGATTCAAGCCATTTACACAATCTTATTTGCATACCATTTGCTCCAGATCCTAGAATTTTTGACGCTATTTTTCAGTTACAGTTGCTTAAAGCAACAACATACTACAATAAGTTAGTAAGTGCGTTCACCCATTGTCATAATTCCATAAGCACATTACATCTTTCAAATGTTAGATCAACTAATGTTGTAATTGACAATAACTGATCTATTTCTAAATTTTGAATTGATTCATTTGACATAAACAGTGTTCAAAAAGGTTACTGTCTGAAGCCTAATGGTCACAAATTTGTCTGTTGCTTTAAATTCCCTAAACCAATTAAGGAAGTATTGACTCACTGAAAGATAGTAAAATTGGGTGTACAGTCCTCTGAGAAATAGTGAGAAACTAAACCTATTCAACTTCTTTATTGCTCAAACATGGAGAGCTAATACCAATTTTCAGATTAATATATCATTATATGATGTAATTACATAAATATCAAAGTATGCCTCAAAATCAGTAACTAATTCTAAAAGATTAATAGAGAGTTTATATCATAGTTAAATGGCATAATTTAGGGGACAGATTGTAAGGATAAGGATGGGCGTGAGATGACCAAGAAGACAAATTTGATGGTCCTGCCTGACTTGAATAATATCCTGGACCAACGCTGGTTAAAGGCAAGATATGCTAAAGTTGATCCTGGGGGTGTACATGATGGTCTTCTGAATGAGCATTATATCTGCAGAGTTAAAATGCACCAGTTATTTGGAGAATTATGATGGGACTTTGATGTAAATTAGTGAATGGGGTTGTAAGACCTTTTTTAGTTTACATATCACCAAATCTTGAAAGTTACGCTACAGTTAATTACTCAAATTCAGATTACTTGAGCTATATTACAACGGATGTTGGTAATTTGATTTTATTGGTTTTTCTGGGCGCAGTGCGTCACCCAATGAATTATGATTCACTCCCAAGAGTTTATTAATGATTTACTGATAACAACTTCTTTGTTCTTCATCTTTAATAAACCTCCATTTATTTTTATATTTTAAGTATGTGTATTTGTTTAGTACTGTTTGCCAACCTTCACAAGGTCTCATATAACAAAATTCTGTACAATCATCGCCCTGGGGCCTTTGTGCACCATTCTCAGTTGCAGTGCCATGTTTCACCTCTTGTTAGTGAGTTGTTTCCAGGGTTTGGGGTAAACTTCCACAACACCTCTCTAGGAACGTGAGCATTACAGACATTCTCCTGAAAGTTTGAAGAAATTATTTAATCAAAAAAAATTGTTTATGATCACCAGGCGTGCACAAGTTTAATGATAAAAAATTATTGGCAAAGAAGAGATTGTATCTTATGATTTCCTGTCATATACATACGAGTATTCCATTATTTCATTGCACAAGGAGCTTTCAGACACTTGTGATTAAACTTAAAAATTAAGTTGCTATTTTAGAAAAAGAATATGTTGGTTTTGCCTTATAATTTATTTATATTCTAAATTCAGATATTAAAAATAAAGAAGATATGAATTTATTAGCATTTGTTAAAAGATACTATATATAGAAATGTAGAATTAGGCTGGTTATTTACAGAAACAATAAAATAGTACAAATCTATTATAAGGTGATATAAACTTGTTTTAATCAGTTTTTAAAATATTTGTATACACCAGCTAATGTTAAACAAACCCTTTAATTGTGAACAAGATGTAAAAAATAAAGTTGAAACTTGGAAAAGAGCAGATCAACAAAGTGACATTTTGGAACCGCAGAATGTTAATATGTCTTCCAAGCCAGTGGAAGACAAAAATGAATTTGAAAATGATGATAATGAAATAATATTTAATGAGAATACTGGATGACAATTTTTATAGTTATGCTTAATGACCTACTAGCCTATGTTGCTCTTGGAAATTGTGGCATTAAAATACTTCATGATTGGAAAAAAGCTTATCATAGTTATCCAGATATAAAAGATAACACTGATTTCATTATTAAATCAGAGAAACGATTTTAAATCAACAACAATTCTTTGAACCTTTAGATAAACTTCAATGAAAAACAAATTTCATTTTTTCATTTATTAGATCAACAGCTAATGTATTATAGTAAATGTTTACATAAGCTTGCAATAGTTCAAGGTAAGACTGGAACAGGAAAGAGCTGTATCATCAACGAGATGTTTTATAAAAGAACCTCTCATTTCCAATGCAGTGATACTCTTTTGACGGCTCTGACAAGTGTTGCAGCATATAATAATAATGGACATAACCTCCATTCAGCTCTTTTCAACCTCCTTTGTGAAAAGCTCTACCACAATTAAACAATGATGCCATAATGTCTTTTAAAGATTCATAAATACATTAAATTTATTACTATATATGAAGCTAGTATGATTGAGTTGAACTTGTTTTAAATTGATCAAAGAAACAGAGATGCTAAACCAAAATTAGTCAATCTTCCGTTTGGAGGTCTTTGTATTTATTTAGTGGGAGATTGGTCTCATATTCCAGTATGTGATTATAGCCTTTACACTGATGAGAAAGTGTTAAAATTGTTAGTCAAGTTTATAATATTTACAGTTAAAAAAGGTATTTTATGACACAAATAATGAGATAAATGGGAGATGGACAATGGTATTTCTGAGAAACTCTTAAAAGGAATTTTTAATGATATTATTAATGCTTAATAATAAGGAGGATACCCCAGTGGTAGAGTATGGACCTCTACCACTGCCTCCCAGTTCGATCCCGGTAATGGACTTTGGGTAGGGGACGATTTTGACTGTGTTGGTTTTGCGCACCAATGCCCCGAACCGAGATAGCGAATAGCAAAGGCGGTCCATGGAGTTCCTGGCCTATCATACGCCGCGCATGGAGGTTTTCCGGGTTTTATCCTCTTTTCCCATTTTCTTCACTTCCCTAATCGGTGCGGTATCGTCCCAGGTCGGCCCACCTCGAATAAAATTTAAATTAATGCTTAATAATCAGATGTTATCTTATTAGTTTCTGTCAATAATTTTGGGGATAAGTCTTTTAAAATGCAGCGTGCATATTGAAAATAATTTTTAATTTATTTGAGTCAAGCTTCAGAAGACGTACATTACTGAAAGAGAGAAAGAAAGTAAGAATTGTCATGTAAACTGAGCAGGGTAATGACAATAATTTTAAATTTTAAATTTTATTCGAGGTGGGTCGACCTGGGGACGATACCGCACCGATTAGGAAAGTGAAGAAAATGGGAAAGGAGGATAAAACCCGGAAACCCTCCATGCGCGGCGTATGATAGGCCAGGAACTCCATGGACCGCCTTTGCTATTCGCTATCTCGGTTCGGGGCATTGGTGCGCAAAACCAACACAGTCAAAATCGTCCCCTACCCAAAGTCCATTACCGGGATCGAACTTGGGAGGCAGTGGTAGAGGGTCCATACTCTACCACTGGGGTATCCTCCCTAATGACAATAATTTTAAGTAAAACATTTTAATGGTTCAAAAAGGTTTTTATCTTGCACATTTTGCACTTTAACTATTTTCCTTATAGATTATTGTATTGCCATGAGTGATACATAAGTCTGCCAAATTTTATAGCTCTAGATAGTCTAGAAGGTAGTTAAAAATCAATTTTAAAATTTCACTACAAACAGACTGACAAACAGACACCACAGCAAGAAGGGGAAAACGTTCTAAAAATATGAATATTGATAAATTTAATTATAAGAAGTTACAAAAAAGGAATAACTGTTAACCTGATTAAAGCTATACATAACTGCTCAGAAGCCCTTGCTTCATCTTCTGATGAAGCTCAAGTATTGTCTTCTGAATTACATCTATTTAAAGGAAACAATTATTTTAAAAAAATCCATGAGTAGCAAATGATCTCAAAAATAGATCAGTTGGTACAATTATTTAAAATTTTAAAGGTTATTATCAAATGCAAGGCTTATAGTGAATGTATGACATTATGCATTCCCAATTAATTTGAAAGTTAGTTTGGTCTGACTATTTAAAGCTCAGTCCCAATTGTGGCTATTACATCTTCAGTTTAATGGTGTGGAATCAGTTGTACATGTAATCAATTTCTTGTTATGCTTAAATACATGATCACTATTCAGATTCATAAGGAATTACTCTGTTTAAAGCAATTGTCAACAATAATGGTAACAAGTTCCAAGTTGAATTAATCTATGTAGCGCTATTGAGAGTAAAAATTTGAGCAAATTGCTGTTATACCATCATTTAACCCAGATTGTTTTAAAAGAATGAACAGTAATCATTCAATGAATGCAAGTTGAAATAAATCACAGAGATTATGGAATATATGAAATACAAAATAGGTGCTACTTATAAAAAATTCATGTGATTTTTTCAGGTATATACTTCCATTTACTGCATATCATTATTATATTAAGCATATTATAATCACATTATATTAAAAAGTTATTTTTATCGTTGTATGCTATATTCCTGGGGAAATATCAGACCCAGTGGATGCCATCTACACAGGGCCAACAAGCTAGTACAACATCAAGACTCCTGACCAGACATAGGAGGCAAAAATTAGCAACGATTTCACTGAAACTTCCATTCATCACCAAGCCAACAGCTGGCCCCAATCATCACTTGGGAGTATGGTTGGAAGCAGGAGGTTATACTAACTCCATTATTGAAAATCAATTATTGGACAAAATAACAAAACGCATTGTCTCCTTACATGGACACCAAACAGGTCTAACAGGAAGGGTCACAGTAGCCAACTCTATGATTCTATCAATCATATGGTTCATGGCCCATGAAATCGCTTTCTCACCATCTTTCTTCAACACAGTCCACACCCTATTACAAGGATGGCTATGGTTTAACCACAACTCCCCTGTACGCTTTGAAACCCTATTTGGACCTAGAAGGAATGGAGGCATGGGGCTTACTAATTACATAGAGCTTGCGAATTATATACTGGGTTCCTGGATAGCTCAGGTGATTAGCCCATATCTTCCAGATACACACTGGGCCAGAGCAGCAAGATACAACTTCACACGTGCACTACGATTAAGAAACCCAGATTCACTCAAACACATTAATCAAGTATCTGGCATCCCATCCTACAGCTGCAGGACCACATGGCACTCCTGCACATTTCAAATGAATACTCCTAGCCATGAGAAGAGTGACATGGTGGATTCACATAAGTGACCAAACCAGTCACTGAGGACGCCCAAGGCTAACTCACAGACAGGAGATCAATGATCAAATAGTCACAGACAATATAATAAGCAAAATCCCAAATACCATAGCCAGGATAGATTGCCTGGACCATATGGGCATACCTTACAACCTGGAGACTCAAAGAAGAGTATGGAGATACACACATCACCCTCTACTCCAACCCAGGATAAGAGCACATGTATAGAGGTGTATGAGGAGAGTATACCAAACAGCTGAAAGGTCAAACACCAATCACACCTCATGTGCAATATGTGGTCTTTATGGAAGCCTAGCCCACCGTTTAGAACAATGCCCAGCATCAGTGGCTGTATGGAAAGAGTTCATGCGCTATTTACGCCAAGAAAACGGACATCCATTCAGCCTAGCAAGGAACATGTTCACTATAAACATGGACTCTCCTATCCACCCATCTCTTAGGGCGCTAATAGTAGCAATAGCACTATGGACAATACATACAATGGTACTGGAATCATTCACAAGAGCAGTGCCAACAATCCAAGAAGATATTCACCGCTTCCACAGCCATATATTGGAACATTTCCAAGCATGGCTGTTTGGACATATGACCCCCCATAACAGAAGGATAATCAACACATGGTTCCACATATGGTTCCTAAAACTTGATCCTTTCCTTCACACATGCTGCATCCAAGAATAAGACAGCATAACTCCCCTTCCCTACCGTCCTAATCTTGGTGATCCTGGAGACAACAAGAGGGGCCTTGAACCCTCTGGGGTGTCTTTATTTGTCAAATTTCATTAGTTTTTCACTATATAGGAAGTGCTTGTCCCCTGGTCGACCTTCCCCAAATAAATATTATTGTATGCTATGTTCAAATGTTTTACTTTTATTGGTTACATG
>JAKSZP010005859.1:0-52357 GCA_022478985.1 Massospora cicadina | reverse complement strand
TAAAGTTTGGGCCAGAAGGACCAGGTCAAAAATTGCCGGTAAGGTTCCAAGGTTGCAGACAAACTGGTGAAGCGTACACGGGTTGGAAAGGGTCTACTGACTCATATGAGGGACAAATACATTACAGCGGCTGATAACCCAGTCGCTGTGGCCTATATTCAGAAAGGGATGAAGCGGGGGCAACTGAGAATTTTTGGGCTACATTGGGGGCGCTGGTCATGGTGGAGAGTCAACATAAGGCGTTCATGATTTGAATAAGTCTGGTATCCCTGTCCAACACATGAGACATAGCAAATATAGTTCCTGATATGGTTTGACAGCCGCCATCATTGCTATACCTACATCCTCAGTGGTCAAAATACTAGCCCCAAGTAGAACGTGTGCTTCCACCAAAAACTGCTCAGTGAATTCTGGCAGGGTCTCGTTTTGGTAAAACTGTATAGTCATAAAATCGGCTTTCCATTGTGACATCTTGGTAGCGCCCCCAAACAGCTTGATAATGATCTCTTTTACTTGTGCATAAGATACTGAGATATTTGGAAGATAGAAGGTTACTTGATCAGCGCTTTCCACATCTAGATCGTACAGCAACAACCTAGCTTTTTGTTGATTGGTAGCCCCTTCTGCAGCGAATTCTAAACATTTAAAGTAACCATGTAGGTTCCCATCATGACTGAAAGGAGGTAATCTTTTGATATTAACAAATTCGCTTTGCTCTAGTTTCCGCTAAAAGGGGCAAGTAAATTGTTTTTGGAGCGAATAAGGGAACCATCAATTGGTGCATTATCATACAGCCGGCCAGATGATCTTGAACCCTTCAAAAAGGAATCAGGAGAAGTGATGTCACGCGGGGGTCCTTCATATTGCCTGATGGATATTCGTTTGCTGATCCATTACATTCTTCCCCCAAATCACCACTAACTGCCCCATCCCCCAGCTCTGGTATGCCCCGCGAACTGTTCGTTGATCAACTGCTCTGCTTTAACCAAATAACATTTACACCATTCATCCTGAAATTCCTGTTGCAGAGTTTCATACTGATGTTGTAATTCCCAGCGAAAATCCTTTCTTTGTTCAGCTTTTGTTCCACAGCTTGTAATTGTGAAAGAACTTCCTTGATTATATTCTGCAGGTGGGTTTGATGTCGACTTTCATTTTCCGCTTGCTGATTGGCATTGTTAATTTGGTTAACAAGGGGGGATCATTCCTGTACTGAACCCTAATGGGCCCAACAAAGATTATCAAGGCGCCCTTGCATGTCCGCATATTCTCTTGTCTCGCCATTTGGAAGAGAAAAGGCTCATTGGCGCTCAGTTTGACTAATGACTTCCAAATGTGTAACTCGACAAATAAGCTGGAGATACTCAGAAGACGTTGACCAAAGGATGAGTGCGTTATCTGTCACTTGCTGGGTATTCCATTTGATACGAAGTTGGTTGACTTCAAAAATAGAGAGCTGACTTGGGCCGCCACTTGTTGTTCCATCAGGGTCATCTTTCCTTGAGCTGGGCAATCACAGCTTCAAGAGCTTTTGCTATTCAGCTAGCACTGTCATACAGCGCTCAGTATTATTTCCAAGGTTGTTACGTCCTGAATCCACTCCACTAATAGGCCATGCTGATCCAGCAGTTCTTTTTTATTTTTTATTTAAGATGAGGTAAGCTGACCAGGGGATGGCATTACTGAACTAAAAACTAAAATTATAATAAAAACATAATGACTCAATCAAAACGCCCAAACTGGATGGATTGATTGAATCATACCTAACAAAATATCCAACCAGGTGGGCAGCGAATACTGCTATCTCTCCTGGTAGACGTGGAGGGGGGATCAGGGGGCTCATCTTCAGCCGCTTCCATCTCATCCCAGAGTAGGGTGCGTGTTAAGGCAGATAGTAAGGGTGTGGGGGCATTGGCGGCATGGGGTTCGATATTCTTGATGACTGGAACTTCCAAATAGTTGCCAGCCATTATAATACCAACGATGTATTTGGCCAAAGTGTCTTCAGCTTCGAGGTGGGCATCTTGGAGTTTAACGAATGTGGCAATGTTGGTTTGGGTTATTTTTGCTTTCAGATTCCATGCTACTGTTGCCACGTTCTAGATGGCTTCAGTGACATTTTTGTGTAAAGTTTTCATGTTGATTTTACTCTGTGCAGTAAGATCTTTAAGAATAATGGGAGGTGAAAAACCTCCTGTGAGCACAGCCACAGATTTGGCGGCAGCTTTGCGGAGAGGATGGCAATCTGGTGTGGCGGCTGCTTCCATTGCAAGCTGGTGGTCGCTGTAGAATGGTTTGGCGTAAGGTTGTGGGACATATTTCCAAGGCGGGAATTTTGGATCCCATTCTGCGTTACAGAGCCGCTCAACTTGCAGTGACAGTTCTTCAACGACGTTACCTGATTTGTTGATTTCATCCAATAACTCCCATGGGTTCTGGTTGAATTGTATTGGGGAATCAGTGTATGGTTGAGGTTTGTTTGATTCATTTGCAGATGCATGGGATTGAAATAGATCCAATCCAATGTTTAATTGGAGGAATTATTTATGGCATTGGGGTGGGGAGGAGGCTGATTGGCGGCTGCAGGTGCAGCTGCAGCATCAGGCTTTGGGGGTGGAGGAGGTAGGATTGTGCCCCATACCTGAAATTGTACAGGGTGGGCATCGGATTGGAGGTCAGTGGATGAATCATCTGATCCATCTGTTGTGGTTGAGTAGGGGCATTTGCATTTCGAGTGGTCTAACTCAAAACATGATGGATAGATCATCCACCCGCCCTTGACGTGGGCCCAAAATGGATGGTTAGGCGCTGAGGGTATAATGGTGCGTAGCAGAATTGCTGCCAAAATTTTACTAAATTTAGTGCTTATTGTGGCATATGCCCGAGGCCCAGCAAGTCATATGGCCCCATTTGGGACCACAAATTGTAGGATGGGGTTGGAGCTATAGGCTGCCAAACCGGCCATCAGCTCCTGGTGGAGCACTTCAGGGGGGAGGTGGGTGGGCAGGCCAGCAAACTGGACCACCAAAGTGGTGTCCGCTGGGAGCTGAGTCCAAGTTGTAGGGAAAGGGGTGCCCTGGAATACCAGGGGCACAGTTGCTGCAGTGGCAGCGTCAGCTTCGCAGGTGAAGCTGAGGTTGAAATACCCCTTGTGGGGCAGAAATTAATAAATCTGGCAGGTATCATCACCGCCTGTGCCATTTTGATAATGGCTTGGTCATGGTATGGGAATAGTTTCCCATATTTGACCCTTAGGCCATAGTGCATGTTGCTCCTGGGGAGCACTAGGGGGCAGCATGGTACCGCTTGGGTATGAGCAAGTTGGGCGTCCAGGTCCTTGGGCAGAACTAATTGGCCCATGGGTTTTGAATAACTGGGTGAACCTGACTAAACGCATTTTCTTACCAGACAGAAAATGGTGGGGGGAGTTTCGCCGCTGCCCCACACTGGAGAAGCCAGCAGAGAATCTGAGGACATTGGATTAAAACTACTACAGAAAAATACAATTTTGGTTTTTTTAATTTGTGTAATTTCACTTGGAAAGTTACACCAAGCGGAAAGAGAGTTTGATCCAGCAGTTCTCTTATTACTCAAGGTAATTCTGAATTTAACCGTGTTACCATAATGTCCAATTGACGGTGGACGTCCCCAACATGATGAACCATCTGTGCCAGCGCCCCTTCTATTTCTGAAAATGAATGATTGAGGTGGTCAAGCAGTAGGAAAGTATTGTGCTGCTGTGCTTGTGCAAACCATAATACATATCTGATTTTAATATTATGGCGAGCCAGAACATGCAGTAGCTGGCGAATTGAAAATTGCACATAAGCGACTAAATATTCCTCAATTATGTGGGTACTGAGGCGGCAAGCTAACCTTGTAGTAGGTGCATCCAAATAAGACATATACAGCACGTATTGATTTTCTTGATCGCGTTGGTTATAGAACAGACTCAGGGCATTTTTTCCAGTCTCATCCTTGTATAGGAAATAACCGCGCAACAGACATTCCAGAATATTTCTCAGTTGTTAGGGAGTCACATGTGTGGAGCGTCCTTGTTGGTTAATCATAAGTTCCAAGAAATTCTCAAATTGCAAATTAATAATAACTTCATCATCCCCTGATTTGGTAACAGTAAAATATGTTGGTTTGGAGTTAGGTGCCTCCCAAGCTTCTTCAGCATACCGCTCAGAATCTGATCAGGTTATGTTGGAATGAATGAGGACTCGTCATTGTTTTTTACCAAACTATAGTTGCTAAGTGGCCCCCTGTAGTGAGCACCACTGTTGATTTTAGGCGTCTAGGCTCAATTCCACTGGGTTGGATTTGCACAGGGTTTTAGCCACTGAGCAACCAAATCAGATGATATGAGGATCGCTGACTTCTTAATAAAACTTGATAAAATATATATGGAGCTATCGCCCCTTATTTCTATTTTTTTAATATAAATTGCAGACTTTTCTGCACTCCTCTCTTCCTCATAAAAGACCTTTCCCCTTTTAATCTTCCATGAGACTCTTTATACCTTGGTTCCCCAGCCAAATGCATCCTCAGCTTGGTAATCTTCTATTCTTATTCCCTTTTCAAATTAACCTCATTCATATTGAATCTCAGCATAAATCCTCTCAAGATGCCAAATGTCATCATCTTGATTGATTATAATTCATGGATCCCAATTTTGTAAATCTCGAGACTCATCTTGATACCCCTCCAATCCGCCAATATGGGTAGCTTATCATCCAGTAATATCAAATTCCTAACAATGACCAATGGGGGTGGCTACTGTTTCTTGATCAAGAGAAGGCGTATGATCAGGTGAATCATGAGTTTTTTTGGGAAGTGTTAAGTAGGGTTGGAATCAAGGGGCATTTGTTGAGACTTCTTAAAGCAATTTATGAGAAGGCTTGATTGGTTGTCAATAGCAATGGGGTCCTCTCCCACCCCTTTAAGGTGTGTAAGGGTGTGCATCAGGGAGACCCTCTATCTCTCTTGTTGTTTGTCCTTGTAATAGAGAGCCTTTCAGCGGCTCTCAGAAAGTCAGACTTGAGGAAACTTACCATCAATGGCGAGGGGTACTCTCATTCAATTTTTGCAGATGATACGTGGATTTATGTTTCGTCAGAGGAGGAGAAGGTGATAATGATCATCTTGAAGATGAACCAGAACGCAAGCAACGTTAAGGTCAATCTGTCAAATCCTGGGATTGGCCCATCAGCAGAACGGCGATTTTGGGTGTGGCACCAAAGAGCTCAATTCCCTGGATGGCAACAGGGGAGTAGTTTCTGTACCTCGGGTGTCCCATCCATGGGCGGGCGTCACTGCATGAAATTTGGCTTAAACTTGAAGCGGACCTTAAAAAGTGGCTTGGAAATGGCAATGGCTCAACTTATCTTATTGGGGCAGGGCCATTTTCATGAACACTTTCATTCTTTCCAGAATATGGTACATTGCCATATTTTTTCCACCGCCATCATTCTCAATCAGGAGAATACAGAGTTCAATCATCCAGTTCATTTGGCGAGGGTGAGAGTCAAAAACCAGTATCTTTAACTTGTGTCAGGAGGTGAAGTATGGGGGCATCGGTCTGATTAACTTTGGGAGTATGATCAAAGCACTGCAGCTGAAATAGATCGCAGAGGTCTCTTGAGAGGAGAAATCCATTTGTTGTTCTCCAATGCTTGAGTACTACCTATCTAAGGCTTTCAAAATTAGTTTGAACAAGGATCTTGGTGTCAGCTGGGGCATCAATCAAGGGGACATTCAAGAGTGAGGAATCTACCAGGCTACTGGAAGGATTACTTTAGAGCTTAGGTGGGCATCAATGCTAAATTGGAGGGTGGAGAGTGGACCATTGAAAGGATCTGGGCGATTCCCCTTGGGGGAGGAGCTTGGGGACTGGAGATGGAACCTCATCTGCGCAAGGCCTTCAAGCACTTTATTGGGGTGGTTCACTGGGGGACCTCCTTGATGGCAATGGCCAAAGGGTTCTTAGGGTGGAAGCAGTTATTAATGTTTCCAGTGCCTCCAAGGTGCTGGTAAGGAAGGCATGGGATGTTGTGGAAGCAACTGAACTGCCTTCTTGCTGGAGGGAAGCAATTCCTTCTCTGGCTTCAATAGAGGCTGGGGAAGCCTGTTCAGAAGGTTGTGGAGGGCAGGATTGGCGGGTGTTCCCACGAGGAAAAGAAGGCTGGAGATACCAGATTAAAAAACCTCTTCATCCTTCAGGACTGGCTCAAGTTGGAGGGAGATACCAGTGTCTGCCTCTTAGTTTTCACAACTTCCAAGTTCTGGAAGCTACAAGACAGAGAGCTTTGCTTGATGCACTTTTCCGGGATCACTTACAAAATGCAATCTGTCCTGATAGAACTGTGGGGGAGGAGGGTTGAGAGATGCTGGTCTATACCAGCTCAAAACCTTCTCTTCCATTTTCGCAGTAACATCTTGGTCACTGGGGCGACTCTGCGTAAGTGGAGTAAGCATAAGGAGGATGACTTATGTATGCCTGTAAGGTGTGCAGAGGGGAGGAGATGGCAAAGCACATCTTCACAGAGTGTCTGTCAGCAAATGCTGTGTAGAGTAGTGCTCTACTATGGTATTAAGCATACCAACCAGGGTTTAAGTTATACTCTGGTCATCTTGCATGGCCAAAGATCCTGATTGCGTATGCTCCACCAAGTCTGCTTGCAGACAAGGAGGGGGTTCAGGGTCTGGTGCACAATATGGGGGAGGTGATGTATGGTCTATAGCTTACCAGAAACCAGCGAGCTTCCCTTCAGAAGTAATACAGGCAACAAGCTCCCTGGCCATATGAAAAACTATGAATCTGGTTATTAATTGGCCAATAACCCCTATAAACTTATTACTTGCACAGGTTTGGTACTTTTGTAATTTTTCCACGTTGTATTGTTGTTGATATAATCAGTTGATAATAGTATGACGACTATTATCCTTAGTTGAATGGAATTTTAGGAACTCAGTTCTTCACTTGGCCAGTATTTCTACTTGAAATACTTGAGATGTCTCGAAATAGGTATTTATTCCCTCATACCATCCAACCCAATCTTCTCTAAGATTCCCTGGTGACAGTTTCTCCAGTTTGACACACAGTTGGCAGAAATCTCTAATTTGTTTCTTCTTCATCTCAGGATCCCCGCTCAGATCCTTACTCTTTTCCTTAAAGAGTCTCCCAATTATCACACACAGAAATAATATCCTTAATAATGAATAGAACATTTGAAAGCTGACAAAGTTTACTATTTAAACTATATACCGGATAAAAACTATAGAACTGTTTTTATTATAAGTAATTTCTATGGGATTTATACCGGGGATTCGGTCATTTAACCCTCAGTTGATACCTCTTTAATGAAACTGCAGCCGTTGCCATTGAATCACCCATCCTCATCTCAGAAGCAATGGTCTTCTCCATCCTGGCTAAGTTTCTGTCATTGGACATCCTTGAGACCTAAAATGGAAAGAGTCAGAAAACGTGTCCCTAACTTTTTCCTCTTGATCCAAGCGAACCAACCATATTTGGCTAGAGACCTGCTTAGGTAATGGGACTTTTTACCCATTAAGGCAGGTCACAAACCAACTGATTGATTCGCTAGTTGCAGGTGGCACCACTCACCTTGCAACTTACTACTTACATTACTAATCAGTCATTTATTCAACCTGACTGATCCCAATTAATACACCTGATAATTGATCACTATCAGATGCCCCTATTTTGTTGGTAACTCTGCCCAATGAGATCTTAAGCATTTATTTAGATAAATCACCAATGGATCTGACCAGGCAAATATCATAAAATTCCCAAATATAGCTACTCCAGAATTAGGGTCAACCAAGCTTCCAATTCACCTCGCCTTAGGGAATTATCCCCAACAATACCTGGTAGACTAGCAGGCTTAGAATATGGGCAAAAATTCCAACACATCCCCCTCTTGCCTACTTTTTCAGCGAGAAAAGGACTGGGGTGGGAGAACACTGCTTCAGACACCTGGTCAAATACTTCATTTGCTCAAGTGGAGTATGATTGTCAATACTCAATGCTGCTCAGGATGACCTTCAGCATGCGGCTCTCTTCCTCTTCCTCCTCTCTACCACCTTCTCAGAGTGTGGTCCCAATGATCTACTGTCATTCTGGGCTGATCAATTTACTCATGACAATTATAGTCACAGGATCAAGTTTCCCCCATCAGGGCATATGACCCAATGTTATATTCAGGTTTCTCTGTCCAGAGTCCTCAATTTCCAAATTTCTCCTCATCCTAGACAGGAGACTCTTGCCATCAATGTATGTTTCATGGCCTAATTAAGAATGCTTATTTATGTTCTCCCTTGTTATTTTCTTCTCATAACCACTTGGCTCATACCATTGTTAATTATTCTCTGAAGAGCTTATCCCATTAATTTTATGATTGATTTCTCCGAAATTGGAGCTTAATGGATTGTATAGTGCTAATGTTAACTTCCATATAAGTCTGAAATCATCTTATCCAGCTCATATATCAAATTCTGAGTTTTGGTATCAATAGCTACTCAACAGTATGTCTGATCAAGATCTTTTGGCTCATCCAGCAGATGAGTCAGGATGCAAGATAGAACCTCTTCTATGGTCCTTCCAGAACTCATATGCCTAGTCTGGCACCAACAGCTAGTCAATCCGTGTAATTACCAGAAATGGTAACCAACCCTTTGGAAACCAGGCTAGCAATCATTTTAAACAACTCGCAGTTGATTCTCCCTCTGTTGTTGATTCCAGAGTTGGATTTCAAACTCTCCTGGATCAGCTCCTTTCACAGATGCACCAAACATCATCGTGGATGCTTCTGAAATTATGCCCTTCGCTATTGATCGCTCTTTTCTTGCTGGGTCAGATTTATTTCCTGAGTTCCTCTTCTAACTCAGACAATACTACAAACCTGCTGTCTTGGATACTAAGATCACCATTGGCAACAGTATTCATTTCAAACTCCCCTATGCAGAATCAAGGGCCCAGGTCAAAGAGGATTTATCCCTAGCGCTGAAACCCTCCAATCATGAGAACATCCTAGATCAGAATATCGCCGCTTATGCTCTTTGCTTTTCTGGCCAAGTTCTTTTAAGTAGGGCCATGAAGCTTCCAGCCTCTCCTGGGTTCCATCGCTCCTTCTGCTTCAGCTTCTTAGAAGCTCTTAGTCATTGCTTGCAGGATGCTATTTGCTTCTTGCACAACTATCTTGTTTCTGGTGCTTCCCATCAGTATCTTCTGCTGATGGCTTTGATAGGGGCATGATTTGGCAACCCTCATCCAGTATCCCTTGTTCGCTGCAGCCCATATGTCCGGTGTTTTTGATGAAGCCCATTGGCAGGCACTCAAGACTAATCTTCCAGCTTTGGTACCATATTGGGATTACTTGTGGTTATTCGCCAACTTCCTCTTCCTGTCCTGTTGCTTTCCTCCCCGCTCCAGGGTTTCAAAATTAGCTTTTTCTGGCATCTCAATTTCCCTTCCTCTAGTTGTTTTGTTGCAGGGATCTGCGTCCGCTCAAAGAACTTGGTTTTGTGTAGGTTTAGCCCTCACTAGCATCTAATCTCACTTAGAATTTGATGGGTTATCCATTCCTACAGCGATCCATCCTCCCTTCCCCAAGAGATGACTTAGGCGGAATCATCCCTGTATCAAGGATGATAAATAAAAAAAATTATAAAAATATATTGTATTTTCTATGCAGTTTATAATATTTTTTCCAATATCTTTTTCAATTTTTTTTCTTTTTTTCATGGGACTTGACCTTTTTGGTTCAGAGGTCCACCTTTTTTATTTTTCCCCAAAATAGATCCTAGGTATTCTTAGACCTACCAGTTTATATGTTTCATAGGTCGTTTTTGGACCTAACCATCTAGATTGGTTAAGAGGTCCTTTTTTTGGACTTGACCTAATCATCAGGACATAATCAACTTAATTTTTATCTGTCCTTCAGGAGCTCTTATTTGTTTTTTATTGATCCATCACTTCAACTACTTAGCTTTGATTCATTTTACCACTCTTCCATCCATGAGATTCTTGATGGAGTAGGCGTCAGTCACCATATTGGAGATAATCTCAAATGGACCTCACCACAATGAATTCAGCTTGTTTCTTACCCAAAACCATGCGTATCAAATAGGCAACTCTTTCGCCTATTCAATATTCTTCTTAGGCTGGTAAGTTTTTATCGTTTGTCAATTTTGCTTGTATCCTTTTCTTCAACGTAGTATTGAATTCTTGAAAATTCATCTCAATCAGGATACCTTTCAGTTGGTTCAAGTACTGTTCAGCACTCATCCCCAATGTTTGTTCCACCACAAAATATAAAATTGGCGGCAATGCGGCATTCTCTATTATAGTAATTCAAATGGCATTTTTCCCATCGCTGTATGATGACTGATATTGTAGGCAAATGTCACCAAACTCAGGTACATTCCCCACGTGGAAGTTCTTCCTGTGACCAGCTTCTTCAGTGTCATGGCCAGCGTTCCATTAACTCATTCTACAATTTCGTTTGTCTCCAGAAAGTAGGGTACAGACATCACTCCTCAGATACCCATTATCTCATTCAGTTGTGGAATCACATAAGATGTGAAGTTTGACCCATTATCGCTAAGAAGGACCTGCAGGCATCCATGTCAGTATACTACTTGATCCAGGATGAGCTTCGCTGTGCTGGTAGCGTCCAATTTTTCCAGGGCCTTCATCTTGACCCATCTCATCAGATAGTCAATAGAAATTATTATGTACTTGACTCCCCTGTGCTCTTTGTCAGAGGTCTCATCACGTCAATGGACACAGTATGCCAGGAAAATCCAGGGCGGAACAGTTAGTATCCAATTGTATTCTTATGTGGCTTTTGCATCTGGCACTCCACACAACAAGCTAGATAGTTGGCGACATTGTAGTTGATTGACTCCAAGTTTTAGTACTGGAAAATATGATTGGTTGTTTCCCTCAGGCCTCCATGCCCAACAACCTTATGAGCAGCTTGAACGATAACTGCTCTTTCTGATGGCTTCAGGGTTAATAACCTCTTCCCATTAATTGTCTTAAACACCTGTCCATCATTGTCTCAGTGTTTTCCATCACTTTTCAAAGTGCACCTTGGATTTCTTGGGGCTCATTCCCGATTTCTCCATCTACCATTCTCTGAAATAACTCATTCGCCTGCTGGTATACCATCTGGACCATTGATAACCGTGATAAGCCATCCAAATTCTGGTGAGAAGCCCCTTCTCGGTGGACAATCTCATAAAATGTAAGGCTGTAGCTTAAGTGCCATCAGTCCATTCATCCTCCTGGTTCTCTCAAATTTTGGGGCCAATGCAACGAGGAGTGGTCCATCACCACTTTGAAATGCGATCTGTAATGTACACCCAAAACCTCTTACAGGTGTAAATGACCACAAGGCATTCCCGCTCAGTTACAGTGTAATATCTCTCAGCAGCTGAGAGTGTTCGGCTCACATACGCCACTGAATGTTTGTCCCCAAGTTCATCTACCTGGCTTAAATTGTTTCGATTGTCGTCAATGAAGCATCAGTTTGTATAATAAATTCTCAATTGAAATTTGGATATTTCAAAATCGGAAAATCCTTTTATGTATTGGCGTAACTCATTGAGAAAACCTGCGCTTCTTCATTCCATACAAATCCTTTTTTGGATCCTTCAACAGATGGAATAAGGGCTTGGCGATTCTGGTAAAATCCCAATTAATCTTCCGTAGTATCTGACCATTCCAAGGAACACTTGGATTTCTCAGACACTCTTCAGCACGGCCATCCGTTCTATGGCTTCAATCTTCTGGGCTTGCAGTTGCAATCCACTAGAGTTGATCACAAATCCAAGATATTCCAACTCTTTCTTGAAGAAGTGACACTTCCTCGATTAAATCTTCAGGTTAGCTGTGGACAGTCTCTTGAATACTTCTTCCAAGTGGTGTAAATGGTCAGTAAACGTCCTACTGAACACATTGAATGTGTGTAATTACACCAGGATGTACAACAACTTCAAGTTTCTCAGTATAGCGTAAATGGCCTTCTGGAACGTTGCAGGCGCATTGCATAGACCCTGGGGCATCCTCATCAGTTGGTATAGCCCCTGCACAGTAATAATCGCACATTTTTCTTGGTCGTCTCTTGGCAAATTGATTTGCCAGTATCCCAATATCAGATCCATCTTGGAGAAATACCACACTTCTCCCAATTGATCTATCACATCATCAATTCCTGGTAGGGGATACAAATCCTTCTTTGTAATATTATTCAGCTCTGGTAATTGAGCACCACCCAATTAGAGCCATCCTTTTTCTTCATGATAAGAATCAGACTCACCCAGGGACTCAATGATGGAACTAGAAGCCCATGCTTCAATAGTTTGCTGATTTCCTCTTCCACTACTTCTTCAGCCACCTTTGACCATCAAAACAGTCTCATCCTGATCGGCAAACTTTACCTGGTGTTGACCTTGTGGATCACATCTCTTGCGCATCCCAAATCATGGTCATTCTGGGCAAATATTTCCTGATACTTTTCAAACAATTTGAGCACCTCCTCTTGCTGTCCTTTCATCAGATCAGCGAGTTGCTCTCGATCAACCAATAGGTTGATACTCTCAGTTACCACAGCTGGTAATCTCATATCATTGAGGGTCCCAATATCATCAAATTTACTCATTTTGGCTGTCAGGATTTCTCATCACTTCCTAGGTCAAAAATCTATGGACCAATTGAATTGAGTTTTAAATATTTTATATCTTTTTCATATTTTTGTATTTTTCTTTTGCAATGGGACTTGCAACCTACAAAAAAGGTTTGAGGTCCTCTCTTTTCTCCTTCACTCCAAACTGGGTCCTAGGTATACTCTAACCTACCAGTTATCATGGTTCAAAATCTTATCCTCTTAATATTTAACCATCCAGTCGAACTCTCTCTCTGCTTGGCGTAGCTTTACAAGCAATTTATTTGGTAAATTAAAAGCAAACACTTAATCGCACACTGAAGTCTTACTCCAATGTCGTTGGATCCCCCACCAACTGTCCCAGCATGGGGCATCGGCGAAACTCCCCCCTCAATTTTCCGTCTAACAGGAAAACGTACTCAGACTGGCTCGCCCAGTCATAATAAACCCCTGGGACAATTCATTCCTCCCAAGAATCTCGACGCCCATCTTGCCCAAACCCAAGCAGTGCCCCACTGCCCCCTGGTGCTCCCCGGAGCAACATGCATTTTGGTCTTAGGGCTGAATATGGGAAATTCTTCCCCTATGACGACCAAGCCATTATCAAAGTGGCTCAGGTGGTGATGACACCAGCATGTTTTATTAACTTCCGCCCCTATAAGGGGTACTTTGATCTTTACTTCCCCTGTGAAGCCAATGCAGCCATTGTGGCAACAAGCCATTAATATTTAATAAAATTCCTGTTCACCAACTCAGACCTGGCTCCAACTGGACACCACCTGGGTGGTCCAGTTTGATGGTTTGCCCACCCACCTCCCCCTGAAGTGCTCCACCAGGAGCTGAAAAAGTTTGGTAGCCTACGGCGCCAGCTCCATCTTGCAATTTGTGGTCCCAAATGGGGCCATACGCCTCACTGGACCTCAGCATATGCCAAGATCAGCCCTGAATTCACTAAAATTTCTTTAGAAATTCCATCTCGTGCCACCATCCCATCTGCCCCCGACCATCCGTTCTGGGCCCACGTTGAGGGCGGACTGATGATTTGTCCATCCTGTTTTGAGCTAAACCACTCGCAATGCAAATGCCCATACTCAGATACTTCCGCTGATGCTGAAAGTTTGCCCAACGCCCACCAATCTGCCGCCCACTCCATGCCAACTCTGACATGGGGTACAATCCTACTTTCCCCTCCTCCAATGCCTGGTGCTGCAGCTGCACCTGCAGCCACCAATCAGCACCCACCTTGCCCCAATGCCACAAATAATTCATCCAAATCAAACATCAGATTGGATCCCAGTTTAATCCCAGGCAAAATCCAGAAATCCAGCCAATCCTCAACCATACACCAATTCCCCAATCCAGTTGACCAAAACCCATGGAAGCATCTGGATGAAATCAATGAATCAGGTAATGTCATTGAGGAACTGTCACTGCAAATCGAGCAGTTCTGTAATGCAGAATGGGATGCAAAATTCCCGCCTCAAAAATATGCCCCACAACCTAATGCTGAACTGTTTTATAGTGACCACCAGTTTGTAGTAGAAGCAGTCACAACATTAGATTGCCATCCGCTCTGCAAAGCTGCCACCAAATCTGTGGCTGCACTCACAGGAGGAAGTCCACCTCCCATTATCCCCAAAAATCTTACTGCACAGAGTAAGATCAACATGAAAACTTTACACAAAAATGTCACTGAAGCCATCCAGAACGTGGTAACAGAGCATGGAATCCAAAAGCAAAAATAACCTGAACCAACATTGCCATGTTCTTTAAACTCCCAGAAGCCCACCTCAAAGATGAAGACACTTTAGACAAATACATCGTTGGCATTATGATGGCTGACAACTATTCAGAAGTATCAGTCATCAAGAATATCGAACCCCATGCCGCCAATGCCCCCACACCCTTACTATCTGTCTTAACACATGCCCTACTCTGGGATGAGATGGATGCAGCCAAAGACGAGCCCCCCAATCCCCCTCCCCATTTACCATGGAGGGATAGCAGTATTCGCTGCCCACTTGGTTGGATATTTTGTTAGGTATGATTCAATTAATCCATTTTTTGGGACGTTTTGATTGAGTCATTATGTTTCTATTACGATTTTTATTTTAGTTCAGTAGTGTCCGTCCCCTGGTCGGCTTACCTTGGTTAAATATAGAATATTTAACCATCCATTTGGTTCAGTGATCCTCTTCTGGGACTTGACCAAAATCTCAGGACATGACCATTTAATAGTTCAGAGGTCCTCTGGGAACATTGCAACTATTTTCTCTTAGGTCTATTAATTCCGATTTTTTAGTATTGACCTTTTTCATTATATGGCCAGCAGTACTGTTTCATAATATATAGGCTACACTTGCTGAATTTTGGCAATACTCTTAAATACTAGGCCTTTAATCTCAACTGGTTATTTGTCCAACAGGCCCTAATTATATCTCATATTTCGGCAACTGATGCTTGAATTTTCCTACATCATTAGTCAACAGTTCAAGTTGATTTTTCATTTCATTTTTCTCCTGAAAGCGATTTTTGACTTTCGTGGCCACACTTAATTACACAGGCGTTCTAGACTCATTAGCTTCATCCAGCTTCTCCTGAATTGATGAACTCGTCTCCAGCAACTTCTGATCATTGGTTGAGTGTTATTGAGTCATATGATTTCCTCCACTATATTGGATCAAACCTCTCCTGTTTTGACTTCATATTTTCATTGGTATAGCTATCCAATTCTCCTGATTGATTGCTTCCTATTTCATTCAATGCCTCATCTAAACGCTCACTCCTCAGGACTAAAAAAGCAGACCCAATTTCAACCCAAGTTGGCCCTGCTGTTCCTTGGGACTATTTCCAGCAGACCCAATTTCAATCTGAGTTGATCCTGCTATTCCTCAGAACTATTTCCATAGACCTGATTTCAACACAAGTTGGCACTGCTGATACTCTTCATCTCAAGTAGATGTCCGGTGGAACATGTTTCCTTGCAGCACTAGATAGTTCCATATCTATGCTGCAAGTCCTTTCCCTCTTAATAAGTATCTTCCATTTGCTTCACTCGGAGCTCCACTTCTAAGCTGGGTGAATGCCACTGAACGTGATCCAATTCACGTTCTGTCTTCATTAATGTTACTTTCCAAAGTAACATATTGCAAGAATTAGAAACATCTTCATGGGACATCATGTTCTAAGTTCTTCTACTCAACTATACCCCTGTAGTGAGCACCACTTTGTAAAATAATATGAGTCTGGTTATTAACCAGCCAATAACCCCTATAAACTTATCAATTTCACAGGTTTGGTTCTCGTTCAATTTGTCCACATTGTATTGTTGTTGATATAATTGGTTGATAATAGTATAACGACTATTATCTGTAGTTTTATAAATTCTTAAATCTCAGCCCAACGCCCAGCCAGTATTTCCGCTCAAAATACTTGAGATGTCTCAAAATAGGGATTCGTTCCCTTGTACCATCTAACCCAATCTCCTCTGGGATTCCCTGGTGACAGTTTCTCCAGTTTGACACACAATCGGCAGCAATCCCAATTTGTTTCTGCTTCTTCTCTGGATCCCCGGTCAGATCCTTACTCTTTTTCTTAAAGAGTCTCCCAATTATCACACAGCAATTTTATCCCTGAGAAAGAATATAACAATTGAAAACTGATAAAGTTTACTACTTAAACTATATATACCAGATGAAAACTATAGTACTGTTTTTATTATAAATAAATTCTAGGGAATTTTTAGTGGTAATTTGGCCATCTAACCCTCAGTTGACACCTCTTCATTGAAACGGCAGCCGTTGCCATTGAGTCACTCATCCTCATCTCAGAAGCAATGGTCTTCCCAATCCTGGCTAGGAATCAATCATTGGACATCCTTGAGACCTAAAATAGAAAGAGTCAGAAAATGTGTCCCTAACATTTCCTTTAGATCCATGAAAAACAACCATATTTGGCTAGCGACCAGCTTAGCTAATGGGACTTGTTACCCATTAAGGCAGGTCACAAACCATCTGATTGATTCGCTAGTTGCAGGCAGCATCATTCGCCTTGCAACTCATTACTTATATTTCCAATCAGTTGGTGATGAAACCCAACTGATATAATCAGTACACCTGATAGTTAATCACTATCAGATGCCCCTATTTCATCAGCAACTTTGCCTGACGAGATCCTAAGCATCTGCAGATCAATCCCTTAATGGATCTGACCAGGAGAATATCCTAAAATCCCCCAAACATAGTTACTCTAAAATCAGGGTCAACTGATTTCAATTCACCTCGCCTTAGGAAATAATTTCCTAGCGATTCCTGGTTATCTAGAAGGCTGGGAATATGGGCAACAATCCCAGCACCATAGTCAAGTGACAGCTAGAAATAGCTTTAGAAATTTATGATAATCCTCTTTCCTCAAATATACCAATTTGGGGGTCATTATAGTCACATTCCTCTCAGTAAGGGATGAGAGCATATCTCCAAACTGGATGGGTAGCCTTTACTACCTGACCTCTCAAAGTCACTTTTGAGCAGTTTCAAATTTAAAGTTTTATTTATCCACAGCCGTCTACCCAAACCTATTCTTTGATGTCCTTGGCTCCGCCGCCTGCCACCCCAGTGTGGGGCAGCAGTGCACCCCCATTTAGCGTTTTCCGCCCCGCAGGCAAGTGCATTCAGACGGGCTCAAACAGCCCGCCCACTGCTTCCAACCGTTTTGTCCCCCACGGGACTTAGCGCTCCACCTGGCGCGCGTCCACCCTTCTCGCCCCCATCCTCTCGCCCTCCCTCGCTCTGCTATTCGCTATTGCCTCAGAGTGGACTATGGGCGTTTTTTCTCATATGCTGATAAGGCAATTATTGAGCTAGCCACTGCGGCCCTTGCACCAGCTGGCTTTATAGACTTCCGCCCTTTTAAGGGCTACTTTGATGTTGGGTTCCAATCTGAGGAGGATGCTGAAGTGGAAGCACAAACTCCTCTAAATCATAAAAAAAACCCATTCCCGCAACCTGTACTCGCCTCCCTTCAGACACCACGCTAGTGGTATCCTTTACAAATCTCCCATCCCACCTTCCACCGCAGGTTTTGTATGACCAGTTGGTCGCGGGGATCATGGCTTATGGTACTCAGCCCAACCTCATTTAGCCATTCCATCTGGTGCGGAACACCTTGCTGCTCCTCGGGCAACAGCCACCATCATATCACACCACCCTACCATAGCCCAACAAATCCCACCCCGCGCTAGTGTGGCTACAGCGCCTGATCATTTCTTTTGGGCTCGGGCCAATAATGGTAGGCAGATTTGTTCCCTCTGCTTTGGCCTCGACCATTCAAAAAGAGCATGCCCTCAGGCCAAGTCCGCTGCTGCAGCTTCTGAGCCTCCCTCTGGAGGTTTATCATGGGGCGCTTTGCTGCCCCATCCCACCCTTCAATCTCATTCAGTGGGCCCACATGGAAAATCAGCCCCCCAAAACCTCCAGCCTCACTCTCCCACCTAAATCTACCCCAGCCAATCAGAGCAATGCTTGAACCACCATTGGCACCCAAGCAGCTGCCCATTCGCCCAATCCCACCCACCCAAATTTGAACGCCACTATTCCAGTGAACCAAAATCCATGGGATCTATTGGCTGAAACTGACGAATCAGGTAATGTCCTCATTAGTAAGCATACAGGTCAACCTCTCTGCCATGGCGATTATGGTCAGGCAGAAATTTTCTTTCCCAACTTCGATGAAACCCCTACCCCTCGCCATTTTGCTCCTCTACCCAATACAGCCCCCTTCCAAAGTGACCACCAGCTCGCCTTAGCTGCGGTGGCCTCTCCTCATTACCCAAAACTATGCACCGCGGTGGCCCAGTCAGTGGCTCAGCTCCAGCATGGCCTGCCCACCCTCTTCTTCCCCCCAGACTTCCCTGAATCTCCCTGCAGTGACATCTCAAAACTATTCGATGATGCTGAAGTTGCTGTTATGAATGTCGCAACAATTGCTTCATTCAACCCCTCAGCCAAAATCACCCGCCACAATATCTCCCTTTTTTTACCCCACTTCCTGAAGCCTGAAAAGAAGCTGAAGTACTCCTCGCAGCTTTTGTTGAAACACTTTCCCGTCATTATCTTGATGCAGAAGAGAAAAAAAACCTGGTTTTTTCTCTTCTTGTGCTTAAACTCTACTCAACCGCTCAAAGTCACTTTTGAGAGATTTTAAATTTAAGTTTATTTATCCACAGCCATCTGCCCAAAACTATTCTTTGATGTCCTTGGGTCTGCCGCCTGCCACCCCAGTGTGGGGCAGCAGTGCACCCCCACCTAGCGTTTTCCGCCCTGCAGGCAAGCGCGTTCAGACGGGCTCAAACAGCTCGCCCACTGCTTCCAACCGTTTTGTCCCCCCATGAGACTTAGCGCTCCATCTGGCGCGCGTCCACCCTTCTCGCCCCCATCCTCTCGCCCTCCCTCGCTCTGCTATTTGCTATTGCCTCAGAGTGGACTATGGGCGTTTGTTCCCATATGCCGATAAGGCAATTATTGACCTAGCCACTACAGCCTTTGCGCCAGCTGGCTTTATAGACTTCCGCCCTTTTAAGGGCTACTTTGACGTTGGGTTCCAATCTAAGGAGGATGCTGAAGCGGCAGCACAAACTCCTCTAATTTATAAAAAAAAACCCCATTCCCACAACCTGTACTCGCCTCCCTTCAGACACCACGCTAGTGGTATCCTTTGCAAATCTCCCATCCCACCTTTCACCGCAGGTTTTGTATGACCAGTTGGTCGCGGGGCTCATGGCTTATGGCACTCAGCCCAACCTCATCTTTGACATTCCATCTGGTGCGGAAAGCCTTGCTGCTCCTCGTGCAACAGCCACCATCATACCACACCACCCTACCATAGCCCAACAAATCCCACCCCGCGCTAGTGTGGCTGCAGCGCCTGATCATTTCTTTTGGGCTCGGGTCAATAATGGTAGGCAGATTTGTTCCCTCTGCTTTGGCCTCGTCCATGCAAAAAGAGCGTGCCCTAAGGCCAAATCCGCTGCTGCGGCTTCTGAGCCCCCTCTGGAGGTTCAGTATGGGGCGCTTTGCTGCACCCTCCCACCCTCCAATCTCGTTAAGTGGGTTTACATGGAAAATCAGCCCCCCCCCCCCCCCAAAAATTCCAGCCTCACTCTCCCACCTAAATCTACGCCAGCCAAACAGAGCAATGCTTGGACCACCATTGGCACCCAAGCAGCTGCCAATTCGCCCAATCCCACCCACCCAAATTTGAACGCCACTATTCCAGTGAACCAAAATCCATGGGATCTATTGGCTGAAACTGACGAATCAGGTAATGTCCTCATTAGTAAGCATACAGGTCAACCTCTCTGCCATGGCAATTATGGTCGGGCAGAATTTTTCCTTCCTGACTTCAATGAAACCCCTACCCCTCGCCATTTTGCTCTTCTACCCAATACAGCCCCTTCCAAAGTGACCACCAGCTCGCCTTAGCTGCGGTGGCCTCTCCTCATTGCCCAAAACTACGCACCGCGGTGGCCCAGTCAGTGGCTCAGCTCCATCATGGCCTGCCCACCATCTTCTTCCCCCCGACTTCCCTGAATCTCCCTGCAGTGACATCTCAAAACTATTCGATGATGCTGAAGTTGCTGTTATGAATGTCGCAACAATTGCTTCATTCAACCCCTCAGCCAAAATCACCCGCCACAATATCTCCCTTTTTTACCCCACTTCCTGAAGCCTGAAAAGAAGCTGAAGTTCTCCTCGCAGCTTTTGTTGAAACACTTTACCATCATTATGTTGATGCAGAAGTGGAAAACTCCTACTACGCTGACCTCAGCCCCCACTATGCAGATGCCCCAACGCCCTGGCTCTCTGCTCTGATCCAGTACTGTAACCAACACCCCTTGATCGAGGTGGGTCTTTCTGAAAACCAACCCCCTGACCCCTCCTCACCCTATGCCATGCTGGGTCAAGCAGTTTCTGCTTCCCACCTGGTTAGTAGTTTGTTTTGCCGTTTTAAGTGTTGTGATCGGTACTGTCCGTCCCCTGGTCAGCGTACCTCAAATAAATCGAATAAATTTAAGAGGAAAACTCCTACTACGCTGACCTCAACCCCCACTATGCAGATGCCCCAACGCCCTGGCTCTCTGCGCTAATCCAGTACTGTAACCAACATCTCTTGATCAAGGTGGGTCTTTCTGAAAACCAACCCCCTGACCCCTCCTCACCCTCTGCCATGGTGGGTTAGCAGTTTCTGCTTCCCACCTGGTTAGTAGTTTTGTTATGTCATTTTGAGTGTTGTGTTTGGTACTGTCCATCCCCTGGTCAGCGTACCTCAAATAAATCGAAGCCTTTGCTACCTGGTATACCAAACAGGGAGAAATATGTCAGTTTTGGGGTGGAGTGAGCCACCCCACCCACGGTAGGGCCCACTTTGGTGGTGCTTAGATTTGCACAGCCCCAGTGCTGCGGGTTTAGTACCCCAGGTTTCATTCCACAAAGTTGTCTGCACTGGGTTCCCTAATGGGCACACAAAATCTCAAAGAGGGGAGCTGAATACTCTATCCAGGATGATAATATTAACATAGTGTTTGATACAGTTCAAGCATAGAACCTGAATTTACCCATTCAATTTTGTCTTGAAGAGGAGAAGTGTCATGGATGAGGCTAAAATAGCATCAGAAAATTATTCATTATCCTGTAGAATGAACAGAGTTCAGCCCAAACTCATGGAAGTGTGGCAACTTACTCACCGAGGATAAAGTGGGACAAGTCTCATCTATAGATTCAAAAGAGTCAAAAAAAATTCCAAGTGTTAAGGTTGACATCATGCAAAATATTTTACACCTGATGATTCATAAGATTCATTATACTATGTCAACAATGTTGCTAAAGAGCACTATAAAAATTGACCCCCTTTTATAACTTTGGGGGGCTAAAACAATCTTAAATCAACTGATGATTAATTAATGATTCAACAAAATTACCCCAATGAAAACATTCAGGCTTGTATACAAATATTATCAAAAATAGCAAGCAAAAAAAGTGAATCAAACTCAAAAATATGATACAAGGCTCATCAAGGGAGCATTAATGCACAAACCCAATGTCAAGAAGCATATTACCAAGTTAGGTAATGAATCAATAAATTAAAAAGATTCCGCTTCCCACAACTCAGAAGTGAGGACAGATGAAAGGGTTTCCGGACATTTAGGTTCAGGGGGTAATCAACACGAGAAGGAGCTCACAGATACAGAAATTGAGTCAAATAGATAAAGCATCTAACGCAGCAATTGAAGCTGCCTCATTACAGGTTTTTTTTAAAACTACTATTGATGCTACCTCAAATATAAAATTATTTTACAATTTGTCATTCCTTTTTGTATCTTGATTTTTCATTAGAATTATATGATACTTTGATTTTACTTTAATAAAAAATTTTTATATAAAATATCATTTTTATCCCTTTTGTCTCACTTATAGTTGCTTAAAGTGATCTAATCGACAGTAGCCAGTCTTGGATTAACAATTGAGCATAATACTATATCACATACGGAGATCTTCTCTGTTTGAACAAGACACATAATATCATGATACCTTGGAGCTGTGCTGCCAAGAGAGAGGTTGTATTGGATTCCGTTGTGTTCTGTGGGCAAATGTAAAGAGAACATGCCAGAGAGTGTCAACAAGAGTTTTACAATAACCTAAACAGTTTAAATAAGAAATCTATGCTACAATGGGTAGTATTGGTGGAGAATTTGCTTAACGAGGATAATAATGACCTATGCAATAGTTGTCTGGTGATTAGTTTGCGCAGAGTAGACACCCTGAGGGCCCAGTCAGAATCACACGTTAAATGAGCTAAGGTCAGAGACCTGGCTTCAATTGATACCAAGGCATCCTAACTTCCACAAAGTAAAGGATTTTCAAAAAGAAAAAAACTTAACAATAGATAACTTTAAAACTTTAAAACTTTAGTATCAGATAATCTCAAGACTTTTATTGTAACAAGCTAAATGCTCATTAGATTGGTCTAAAACTTGAGGGGCTCATCATAGATGGTTTAAATATAGACCATAGTTTATAACTAACTGTTTTTATGTTAGTAAAAATGGCTGAGATAAACATAAAAATACTAAATAGGATTTTAATACGAGGGGTTCTCTTGGAATATGAAAGTCTTATATAATAAACGTCATGGAGATAGTAAGCATTACATGGGCAACACTCCTAAGAGTTGTCAAATTACATGGACTTCACCATCAGACTGAAAACTACCCAATCAGATAAACGATTGAGGTTAATAAATAGAATAAACAAAGCATCTCAAAACAAGTTTTGATAAGCTCTGAATGATAAGTGCTCTATGACTCACAATAAAGATGGATTTCACAACCAAATATAGTCTGATTTTGACACATTCCTCTTCATAATATGAATGAATTGTTTGCAGGATCAGAGGCGTTGGGATATGGAGCAATCAAAAATTATAGGCTTAGGCGCTATGGGAACACAGAAATGAACAGGCACTATGGCCTATAGCATTGGCTCAGTGGGCACAGTTGACACTGTTGTGGCTTGCCCAACTGGGTTAGAAAGCGCACATGGAATTAGCTCATCCTGGCAAGTTAATAATTTAAATCACTCACTGGGAACACTAGACATGGTTGCAGCGGCAAATGGTAGGCTGTTGGGAAACGCCCAACTACAGGTGTTAATTCCTCAACCTATGAAAGAAACCCTCTTGAAAACCCATAAGTTTGATAATAGCAATATTGATACTAATGATATAGATTTTCAGAATGAAGAGAAAGTTCAAAACAACATAGACAGTAATCAAAATGTTTTGAAATATTAAAGCCACTTTTATAAGCTTTAAGGGGCCTAAAATTCCTGTTGACGTAGGCTATTATATACCACCTGGATGCTAAAATAATTTACAAGCAGGTAAGCATGACATCTGAGGTCTTGTAATTATAAATATTAGTCTAGAAAACTAAGCACACAATGGTGAAGATGACGCCTTAGAGGAACCACTTTGATACCCTTGAAATTAACTTCTAAAGGTGTAGAATTACTAACCCATCCAAAGAGAGTTTCCTCATTTGTACAAAACTAATTAATGCTAATATTATCAAAAAAACTTAAATGTAATGAGCGGGGCTCCCAAGGCCTGGCCCGCCACCGGCCCTAAACATCTACCCCCATATATGGCTGTACCAACTCCAGATGGTCCTGTCCTAATGGACGGCCTTGCCGGGCATACTGGGCCAAGGTGCAGTGCACTCGCCTCTGTCACCTTGGGCCCCTGGGCCGAGGTGCGTCCCTACAGCCTCTGTCACCTTGGGGTCACCCAGCTGAGGTGCGGTCAACTGTCCTCTGTCACCTTGGGCCACTCTGGCTCCTTCCCCTCTCACCAGGGCAAGGCCACTCTCAAGAGGATCCTGGAGCGTCCACCCCTTTCCTCTTCTCCTCTTTGCACTGCCATCTGCACCCCCAACCTCGCTTTAATTATAAAATTAAATAAGATAAGTTCAGCGAATAGCAGCCTTTATTAGGAATCAAACCTGGAGTCAGAATAGAATTCCAAAGTGAGGTCTAACAGGGCTGATCTCGCTTTAGAATACTTCCTAAAAAGGATAAATGAATTGTAGGTATTGAGGGGCGCAAAAGCCTCCAGAATTAATGGCATCCAGGCAACTCAACGGAGAATCAGAGGGGAACCTCAGAACAAACAACCAATTAAATAAATTATTATTTATTTTTATTCTGTTATTGACCCAAATAGGAAAATCCTACTTGGAATAATGGAATTGAAACCATTGATGCACATGAATCATATAATCCTCACCTTACAAGATTCATGTAACAAGAGGTACTGTATGATGATGAAATGTGTTATAATCACCAAGGTTTACAGATTATATTGTCTTATCATGTATGATTAATCTTGTGTTGCTTATACATGTAAAGACTTATAACCCAATTTGTGTTCCAAACCAGATTCAACTCAAAATGATTTCAACACTGCTCTTAAATACAGTACCTCGCCATCTAAAATTTAGGTTGGGACCACCTAGTGCTAAAAAAATGAGATTCATATAACAATCATTGATCATTACATTAAATTTATTTTGAAAACTCTTACAAATTTTACTACTATGAACCTGAGCAGCCACAACATACACAAGGGTCACATGAGTATCAGAAGCAAACAGAGCATCAGCCATGCGATTAAAATTAAGCCTAATCTCTATAAAATTGAAGACAGAAGCCAGAAGTTCCAGTGGATCAAAAAAGAATTCAAATGGCCTGAAACAAAGCATCAAAGAAATAATTGCATAACAAGGAAAATTTACCTTAATAATAAAATAATTTCTTACTTTAAACACTCCTATTTCCTAAATAACAATAAACTTCTAATTAGCAGTTCAATAGTTACACATATTTAAAGAGCATGCCTTTATTAAATGTTTTTTTATTTGATGCTTTTAACGCCTAATATAATTGCATTATATTGGGGTTCAAACTTAGCATTCCAGTTGTCAGCTTAGGTTGAGAGAGTTCTGATGTGTTTACAAGTAACACTTGTTATATACAATTTCAAGGCTTCAACATTTTTGGACACGATTGGAACCATTGTAAAAATGTCCTATATGCGCAAGAAAAGAATCTACAATTACCTGTCAATGCACCCTGTGAACAAATAAAAGATCTATTGTCAGTGTCTCAGCCCAAAATCAGATTTTTATGAGTGTTTGGTCACTTAGACTATAGCTGATTCTTATTACAGGAGGCACCACTAATCAATTCAAAGATTCTAAAATGATGCTATGGAATTATACCACGTAAAAGACCTTCTATAAGATTTGACCATGAAGAGTATGTATCAAATGATCAATAAAATGAAGTGTTTAAATATCTTGCTTATTGCGCAAAGACGAGTCAGATCGTTAACAGCACAGGAAAGATCTGGGGAGCTAGATATTTATCAAGTGAGAATAAAGTTAAAGTCTTAAATGGTAAGAACAACAAAACTTTTTATTTACTAAAGTTTGATTTTTATTTAACTGGAAAGCCATGACAACCAATAGGATTGCTTGAAGCAGGATGTAGACACCAGAAAGTGTGACCCTACCTCCTCTCAGACTATTAAAAGAATTTAAGAGAGAATGCATCACTAGTACTGATATACCATAAATGGTAGTTGTTATAAAATTGGCAGAATTGTTAAGATACGTCATAAAGGGTTTTTGCACAGGGTTCATCCACTGAGCAACAGGACCAACGATATGATGATTGTTGTCCTTAAAACAACAGAATAAACCATTTAATAAAGTACAGAGCACTTGCTTCTGCCACACTCTTTTATTTAATATAATATAGCAGATCCTTGCTATTCCGCTTTCTCTAAAACTATCAACAACCAACCCCCTCTTGATCATCTATTCTCATCTATATTGTAGTGACTTTGGTTGCTACCGCTTTCATGGCTTAGTAATTTGATTCGCCATATCTCATTGGTTCCATCGATTCTTCATTTGTTAAATTCAAGATCACCTAATTTGAGGCGATTCTCTAACAACCCAATATCGCCTCACTTTGAGGCACTCATATAATCATTACTCATATTAAACTCAGAGGATCCTATCCATTCCGCCATCACAACTTGGGCTTATCATCCAGTCATATCAGAATTGTGACATTACCCCCCTTTGACTGGATGATAAGGCTCCTATTGCCTATATGCACAATGGAACTTCGCATGCACTCATTTGATGATCTGACCACTAGCGGGGTCCTTGATAGCATATGCATTTACACTTGTTTTTTTTAATAACTTCAAATGGCCCAATCCAGATACTGGCTTAATTGTGTTTAAATATGAACCCATGTTGGTCATGGAAGAGAACCATATCGCCTTCCTTGAACTGCACCAACCCACTATGACATACCTGATTGGCAGCCTGATTCCTGATCTTCTTGGATAAGCTGAAGGAATTTTCTTCAGTTTGAAATTTGATCAGAATGTTCACAAAGATAGTAAAAATTGGTGGGGTTTCACTCCGCTGGTGTCTTCCACACACAAATAAAGTAACGCGGGAAGAGCTGGGTTTTGGCAGTATAGTAGTTGGAAGGGACGCTTCCCCATGGCAGAGTGGTAACTGATGTTATAGGCGAACATGACAGTGGAAAGGAGGGAGGTCCAATCGGAAGGTCAATCTGTTACTAATTTTCATAGGATGTTCACCAGAGTCCCATTCACCCGTTCAACCATTCCATTAGATTCAGGGTGGTATGGGGTCATTAGAACTCCACGGATTCCATAAGCTCATTCAGTTTGGTGAGGATGTGTAAGGTGAAGTTGGTTCCATTATCAGTGAGAATAAACTGAGGGCATCTATGTCACTGAATAATGCACTCCATCACAAACTTGGCCACTGTAACTGCCCCCAAATCTTGTATCACCCTCGCTTCAACCCACTAGGTCAAGTGGTTAATAACCACAAGAATGTACTTACACCAGTTGGCTCCTGTTAGCAAGGGACCAATGTCATCAAGGGAAACTGTGTGCCAAGCGAAGTGTGGTTTCACTATCAGGTATGAAGTCTTATGGCGGAATGGCTTCTCCACATGGCACTGATGGTAACAGGAAATTGTTTCGAGCACATCAAGGCTCATGCTTTCCCAATAGTACCAAGGGCACAACAACTCCATTGTCTTATGCACCCCACCATGTCTGACTGCTAAGTGGGTGCTCATAGTGATTCCCAGTCATCCTGAGGGTCATGGAAAAATTACCGTAGAATTGCTGATCCACTTGTACAGTTCCCCATTCCGTTGGAAGGTATTTTTTTATATCTCATTTGACACTTTGATCACCTGGGGCAGTTCATCATTGTATTTTCCAATGAGCATCTTATCATATATCACATCGCTGAGGTCTGCCATCACAGTAACAGTCGGCAATTAAGATAAACATTCAGCGTTCTGATGCTTTTCTCCTGGCCAATGAAGGATCTTGAAGTCATAATCCTGCAGCCTAAGAGCCCATTGAGCTAATCGGCCTTCAGGTTCTTTGAGGTTCTGCAACCAGCGTAAGGACGCGTGATCTGTTATGACTTTAAACTTTACCCCATGCAGATAGACTCTGAATTACTTATATTCATAGATCACTGCTAAGCACTTTTGCTCGGTCACAGTATAATTACACTCATGGCAGTTCAAACTTTGACTACAGTATGCTACAGGATGTTCCTCTCCCTCGTCATCTTTCTGAGAAAGTACTGCCCCAACAGTGGAAAGGGACGCATCTATCTGAATGATAAACTCCCAATCAAAGTTTGGATAGCGTAACACCAGTGCACTGGTCAACGCCATACAAAGTGTATCAAAAGCATATTGATGATATTTCATCCATTCAAACACAGCATCCTTTTTTAACAACTCGAATAGTGGCCCCTCAATACAGCTGAAATTAGGGATAAAGCTCTGGTAGTAATCGACCATACCAAAAATACCTGAATGTCACATTTACTATTAGGTGTAGTCATTTTGCTGATGGCCTCAACCTTAGCTTTGCTGTGGTTTCAGCCCTTTATAGTCTACCACAAACCCCAAGTATTCCGGCTGATCATTGAAGAAGTTACATTTTTGAGGCTTAATTTTAATGTCCGCCTTAGCCAACTGGCATAATACTGCTTCTAAATGATCAAGATGCTCCAAAAAGGTTTGAAAAAAACATTGATATAATTAAGGTATACAAGGATGCATGACAGTTTCAGGTCACCAAGAATAGTGTCCATGGCTCGCTGAAACGTAGTTGGGGCGTTGCACAGCCCTATAGGCATCCACGTCAGTTAAATAAGGCCTTTGGAGGTGATTAAAGCGAAATTTTGCTGTTCCACCTCAGGTAACTCAATTTGCCAGTAACCTGATATCAAGTCCATCGCTGAAAAATAATGGTCTCCCCTAACCAATCCAAAGAATCGTCAATCCTTGGCAATGGGTACAAGTCCTTTTTTGTAATACTGTTGAGTTTTTGGTAGTCTATTACCACGCGGTTGGTGCCATCCTTCTTTTTTACAATCAGAACAGGCAAAGCCCATGGGCTTTTGGACAGTTTGAGCATCCCTTGCTCTAACAACTTGTCAATTTTGTTAGTGACAACATCTTTCGCTGCCCTTGATCAGCGGATCAGCTGAGACCTTATTGGCGGATGATCTCCTGTGTCTACTCGATGGAACACCCCCAAGCACACCCTAAGTCATGATTGTCAGCAGCAAAAATCCCCTTGTACTTCTAAAATAAAGCTATAGCTTAGTCTTTTTGCTCTTCTGACAGTCCTATTAAATTACTCCATGGTACAACCATTAGTATGCCAGTTGATGCCTCGACTGGTAGACCAAATTCGTCCAATGACCCAAACTTATGAGCCTGAAGGACCTCGTCTAATGGAATCAAATGTAAATATGCTACAATTTGGTGTCAGTGGATTTGTATTGTTTTACTCTGGAGGTTTGCTAACAAAATCTTAATCTCTCCATGTCCTGGAAGTATAGTCCCTGGAGCCACATGCGGCTCAAACTGCATTTGATGATAGATCCCAATGACTTCCCCATATAGCCCAATAGGCACTTCCACTTCTAACTCGGTGTTCACTAAGACTTGATGTCCAGAAGGATTAGATATGGGCCCTGCAGCTCGAAGTGGTATCTCTTGATATTCATATATCTTCTGGGGAAGGTGCTGAGTCTTGCGCTTTAGTTAGTGATAGCAAACTGGCTTCACCCCGTCACTATAGGCAAGGTTGATATGACTCTTATGCACCGAATCTTTTGGTACTCTGCTAGTGGTGTAGTAAATTGGGATCCGCTGACCCAGAATGGCGAGGGTCTCCTCCATCATATTAATAACAGCCCTGAAATGGCACAGAAAAGTGGTTCCGATTAACAGGTCATAGTTTTTGTTTGGCAGCACAATCGCTGGAGCTACAATGACAATGGACCCAAAGCAGAGGTAGCGCGATGTAAGCCCCTTCAGAGACAGTGCTTACTGCTCCAGAAGTTCCGTACACCATTTGATGGTCCACATCAGGTTTTAATTTCAGCTTTGCCACCAACTTTGTGGACACTATGTTGATTGGGGCACCCATATCAATTATCACATGAACTCGGGTTTTTGCTACAACAGTGTCACAGTAAGTACACTCAGAATAAGATGCATTCTGATTATTTAAAACATGGACATTTAACGCATCTCTTTTTCCAAGGAAGACCATAGTACCCTCCCCAACTTTAGGGTATTCTTTAGTAATAACTTAAACAGGGAGGGCCGCATTCACCCCTTAAGAGAAGCGCATCAGCATATGGATCTGGTTCGTCAGTAGAAAGTTGATTAAACATTTTACAGGCATAAGGCTTTGTTTGCTACTGGGGGCCTGCTTCCACCGTGTCCATAAATTGCGCTCATGTCATCACATTCACCCCCCCCCAACTGGCTGCTGATATAGGAAGGCATTGTCATGCTGGGGAACTTCCACTGGATGTACTGGGATAGGTTCAGGTGGGACGTTTTGAGTTAGAATAGCGGAAGTAGAGATTCCCATCTCTACTCCGCTCTGACTTTTCCCTGATTGTATGGTTCCTGTGGTAGAGAATGAACCTGACGATGAAGACAACTTCTGGCCAAGTACCCAAATCAACTTCACGAGAAACAATTGATCCTGTAAGATCTGCGTCAATGATTGTTGTGAAAAGGGCCACCCCAAAAGTTAGTCTGGGGTCAAGCATTGTAATTAGACCCTTCCCGATAATTGTACTGCTGGTGGCAACTTGGTTCAAGATGAGGCGTGTAGTGATAGTAAGGCTGGGGGTTACTAAATGGACGCTGAAATGGAAGAGATAACTTCCCTAAATAAGAAGATCCAGAAGCGGAGAGGATATAGTTCCGCTCTATCTTGGGTGGAGGGAAGGTAGCGGATAACTGGCACAAGATTTGAATGAGTTTAAGAAAAGGTATATCAACTTCTAAATATGGAGCCATGGTATTAAAAGCTCATGGTATGGCTTCACAGCGGAGGTCAACGCTATACATACATCTGATATGGTTAAAGTTCCTGCCCCAATTAACACATGGGATTCCACCATAAAGTGATCAGCAAATGCGGTGAGGGTCTCATTATGCTGAAACCCAATGGTTAAGAACTCGACCTTCCACTGTGACATTTTCATAGTTCCTCCAAATAACCAAAACACAGTATCTTTCACTTTCTGATAGGTAGCAGAACTGGTGGGAAGATAGCAAGTAACTTAGTCTGTGCTTTCAACTATTAAAGTGGAACTTAATGATTTGGTTTTATGCCGATCTGAAGCTCCTTCTACTGCAAACTCAAATCGCTTAAAAAATCCATGGATGTTCCCATTACGATCAAATGGAGGCAGCTTATTGATACAAAACTCCAGCAGAAACTCCTACTTCCATAGGAGCACAGCGTCCAGGCAAGCTTTAGTTCTGCATATTTGATAGTTGCAGCATCTCAGAATGACTCCTAACCAGATTAAGCCTGATATGACATGGCTAGTGACTGAGGAATGTTATTGGTATTGTGATTGATCAATGGGCCCCCTGTAGTGAGCACCACTGTTATAAAATCGGAGGAATCATTAAGATATGCTGTGAGGGTTTTTGCACAGGGCTCAGCCCACTGAGCAACAGGGCCAAGATATTATAATCGTTGTCCTTAAAACAACATAATAACTTATTTAATAAATATGGAGCACTTTCTTCCGCCACACTCTTTTATTTAATATAATATAGCAGGTCCTCAATGTTCCACTTTCTCTAAACTATCAACAACCAACCCCTCTTGATCATCTCGTCTCATCTATATTGTAGAGACTTCAGTTGCTACCGCCTTTATGGCTTATTAATTTGATTCTCCATATCTCATTGGTTCCGTCAATTCTTCATTTGTTAATTTCATGATCACCTAATTTTTGGCGATTCTCCAACAACCCAATATCGCCTCACTTTGGCGCTCTAATAATTTTTAAATTTATTGCGGGGAAGGCTGACCATGGGATGGACACTTCTGAATATGACTCAGGAAAGATAAACTTAGTACCAGGGGAGGCACCCCAGAGAAGCGATGCTATCTCTTGTTGCCAGCGAGAACGCCACTTATGGGGATGGGGAGGGAACGTGTAAAGGGGCCGTAGCCACTATTGAGCACGTGTGGAGGAAGGGGTCTGATTTGATGAACCAGACTGGGAACCAGGAGGAGACCAGCTGTCAGCGACGCGGTGGGAAATATCCAAACATCCACGCTTGAAAGTGGTCCACCAGATGAGACCGGAATCTGTGGACAGCTTCAGGGAGGGTGGGGATGGAGCCAGCGATGGCATACAAGACAATCGTGTGGATAGTCCACATGGCGATTGCAACCACCAGAGCACGGAGGGAGGGTAGGAGGGGGGAGGCCATTGATGAAGCAAACATATCTCTTGACAAACTGAAGGGATGCGTTTGATCCTGGCCTAGCAGACGTTGGACTTCGCGCCATATCACTTTAGAGGTGGGGCACTTCTCCAGGCGGTGGAACAGCGTTCCATACTGGCCACACACGACACAGGATGAGTGTAAAGCGTTAGAGCACTCAGCTGTATGATACACCCGCCTCAGGCAGCGCCACACATGGGAGCGGACTTGAGGCTGCAACAGAGGATGGTGTGCATATTTCCAGATAGTCTTTTGGGTCTCAGTGGAATAAGGGATGTCCATCATGTCCAGGTAGTCCACCCTGGATAGGACTTGGGGTCGAATGGGGATCACGCCATCATGGATGGGTAGCCCCTGTACCTCTTGTGTGAACTGAGGAGAAGGGCGGCCTCTTTGGGTTGTATGTCCACTAATACGAATTCTCCACTCTGCGCTTTGCATGGAGAGTAGGATTCGTTTGTAGTGTGTTTTAGTCCCATAAGGACCTGTGGCCGATGTGTGTGATGCGAGGTATTTCATCAGGGAGTGTGGGTTTGATGGATTATTGAGGCCCAAGGCTCGGGAGAAGTTAGAGTGGGCCGCGCGGGACCAGTGCTGGGATGGGAGTGTAGGAGCGGTGACGGCTGCGATCCAGGTGCCCAGGATCTTACCAGCATGGGCTTTGAAGTCAAGCAGGCCCATGCCACCATGATGATGAGGGCCAAACATGACCTCTAGCCATACTGGTGGAGGGCGGCCTGACCAAAGCCATCTTTGTAGCAGAAATTATACAGGGATTTGAAGAAGCTTGGGGAGAAGGGGATGGCATGGGCTCCGAACCAGACTTTATATAGGAGCATAGAGTTGGCAAGAACAACCCTGCCAGTGAGGGTAGTAGGGTGGGCTCTGAGAGAGCCGATTCGCTTCGTCACGTTGTCCAGTATATGGCACTCCATTATTGCTGACGCGTGTCCACCTGCCTCCATCCACACGCCCAGATGGCGTACCGGTCCTATGGTAGGACGTGGCACAAAGGGGAGCACCAGTGGAGCGGTGTGTGTTGAGCTAGTAAGGCGTGGACGTGGGTGAGCAGATGGGCTGGGTTGGGAACTACTTGCTGGGGCCCAGCAGTTCTGAAACTGACCAAGGAGGATGATTTCGGTTTTGGAGGCATTCAGTGCCGCGTTGCTTACCCAGGAATATTCCTGGATGAGGGCTTCAAGCGCGCGTGCATCTTTGTTATTAAACACCCACCACGCAATCATCTGCAAATGCCATCATCTTGACTGGGGTTTGGCCCGGCACATGGACCCCAGTGAGGTGGGCATTCACATTTCGCAGTAGTGGGTCAAGGCTGAAGTTGTATAAGAGTGGGCTGAGGGGGTCCCCTTGTCGCAGGCCCCTTTGAGGGCGGACTACTTCTGTTAGGAAGCCTGGGCCACGCACTGCCATTGTTGCAGATTCCGTGAGCAGCATCACCCAGTTTATGAAATGGGGGTAGGCGGAATTGGTGGAGGCAGGCCCTAAGGTATTCCCAGTTTACTCTATCATAGGCCTTTTGTTGGTCCAAGAATACAAGTGCCCCTGAGGCTGTGGACTGACATACATTAGCCACAGAGTGCACGTTATCCCAAATCGACCTTCTGGGGATGAAACTGAATTGTTCTGGGGAGATGGTGGCAGATGCTACAGTCCCTAAACGGTTAGCCATGATTTTTGTTAAAATTTTGGTGTCTGTGTTTGTTAGAGAAATGGGGCGCCAGTTGGCTAAGTCAAGCTTATCCCCTTTCTTGAAGAGTGTGACAGTAAAGGCCTCATGTCCTCCTGGTAGGAGGCGCGTTTCCAACAGGCTTTGGTTAAGTGAGGCGAGCAGCAATGGGGATATATATTTGAAATATTTTTTGTAGAACTCATATGGAATGCCATCTGGGCCTGGGCATTTTTAGTTTGGCGCACCGCGAATGGCTGTCTAAAATTTGTTCAGAGTAATTAAATTCATTATTTCCAGGTATTGGAAAAATGGTGCAGATATGAGCTCAGTCGAGAAATTCTGCCATTTCGCCCAGCTAAATTTGGTTTGGCTCGGTATAACACAGAGTAATATTTTTGTGTTTTGATTGCCACTTCAGCCAGTGTGTCCGCAATGGAATTATCTGATCTTCATACCTGACTGCAGGCCACGCTCTGGCGTAGTGCGAAAATTTTTTAAATAAGTATGCGGTGCACTTGTCACCTTTAGTGATGCGTGTGGCCCTGTATTGGACACAAACCCAATGTTTGTGTTGCTTTTTGAGTGCGTTGAGGTGGGCGGCTGCCTCCGCCCACTTCTGGCCCCATGTTGGGCCATATCCTGTGGCTGGAATGTTGGACTCCAAGTGGGCCAATTCCACCAGCATGCACGAGATAACTGCCGATGTGGCTTGTGAGCGCCTGGAGGAGAGATGGCAATAGTGGCGGATGGTTTCTTCTTTGAAAGTTGCCCATGTGGAAATGGGGTCTGCACAAAACGGTGCAACAAACAATTTCGCCAAAGTTGCCTCTTCCACCCACATAGAAAATCCTGGTGATGCGAGCTCGGGGGGCAGATTTTGCACCAATGTGGGGCCTTTGCAACTGTGACAAGTAAGTGGTATGTTATCGAGACCAGTCGGTGGTTGGAGAATTCCATTTTCGTTGTTTTGAAGTGGGAGATATGGGGTTGGAATTTTGCCAGCATTAGAATAAGGTCGATGCGGGTCATGGACCTTAAATGGCTGTTGTGGACGTGGGGACGCGTAATGTTTTTGAGCAGTGGGGCATGTTGTGGCAGCGCATCCATTAACCCAAGGGTGGCTTTTAGAATGCGTAGTTCTATGTGACCCTGTGGGGCGTGGGGTGATGGCAGCCACCAGTCTGTTGGTGAGGTTAGCCAACAGTTCATGTCGCCAACTAGGAAAGAATCAGGGGGTAGCGGGAGGGATTTAACCAATGAGAAAAATTCCTGACGCTTGTATGCACCGTTTGGGGCATAGATGTTGATAATTGCGTGTGCAATGTCAGCCCACGAGAAGGTGGTGATGGGCACTCAGCCATTTAGGAATGTTTCTGAGAATGTGAATTTTAAAAAAATACTTTTTTGAATTAGCACCCCACAGTGCTTTGACCAAAAGGATAGGGATGGGAGGAGCGTTGTTTTCAAGCTTCCTTGGAACCTCATGGACAGTGGGACTCCTGGATGGCCAGGATATCCATGGGTAAATTGTTTTGTAAAAAACTCAGTTTCCTATCCTGGGATGGGGAGGCCTTGAGTCTGGCGATATTCAGCGTCCCTAGAGTGAAGGTTTCCCCCATCACACCTTAGGTGTGAGGGGGTGGGCACCTGGGCCCACCAGCCTCTTCTTGGTCCCCATGGGCTTTAACAGCAGTGCAGGTGTTAGTGGCAACGCTATCAGGGTTTTTGTTAATTTTTGCAGAAAGAGTCACATTGGCTTTGGCCTTCACTTTTTGTTTTCCCGACGTCAAACAAATTTTTTGCAGTATGGATAAGTTCAGTGCACTGTCGAGTGGGGCAAAAAAATTTTTTTGGTTGTGATAGGTCCCAAGTCAGTTTTGACCAGAGCTTGGGTGCAGCGATTGGGTGAGATTAAATCTCCCTTCGGATCCTCAGATTGAGTGGCCCACTCGGCATGGGCCTCCCAATCTGATTGGGTGATGGATTCCTGAGTTGCTTCCGCTGCAAAGGTCTCCATGTCCTCCTGGCGTTGTGAGTGTGGGATGGTGGTGGTGGCCTTGGCCGCTCCCCTGGCCACAGCCCTATGGGCCTGCTTGGCCTTCTTCCGCTCCTGCGGGGAGATGGGCTTTACCAATAGGTAGCAGCCTTGTGCTCCCCACGGGAAAGCCTCCTTGGTGCTTGCAGTTGGTTTGTAGTGCGCCTCTCCGCTGGCCATGGCCACTGAGGGGTGCTCTTGGAATGTGACGCCCTCCTTTATGGGGCATGCATGCGCCTTATGGCCGAACGCATCACAGTGGGTGCAAATGGGGGGCGCGCTGTCCATGGCTACCCGGAATGGGTGGGTGGTATGCCCTGCGATATCAATAAAGGTGGAGTGCGGGATCTGGGTTAGGTCCTTCGCGATCTCCTCAGTTGGGGTCAGAACTGCGATGGCTTTGCCAGTGCACAGGTGTGGCATCAGCATAAAACGTTGCATTTTAAAAGATTGTATTTCACCATATATGGCGAGACCATCTTTCAGGTGTTGCTCCAAAATGTCACGTTTTACTGAGTAGGCAAAAAGTCAAACGTGAGGAAAATTTGGTTTGATTTTGTCCATCTGGTGCATTTGGTTTCGACAACCTGTTGCCTTTCAGGGAGGTCGACCACTATGCGCACCACTGCAGCCTCATCTGCTGCTATTTTGCTTTCAAAACCTAGGTCCAGCCAACCGCGTGACATGGAGTGAGGTGCAACGTACACCGCGGTTGGGAAAATTTTGTGTACATCTTCACAAAATTTTTCCCATAAAGCCATTTTTTGGATGTCCAGATACACACGGACTCCAAATTCCACCGACGAAAGTGGCTGGGAGTGTGGCGTGTTGATGTACTGGTTGCATCGTGCTTGCCACATGAGTATCTCCAGGGAAATTGTGACCGCCAGTTTTTTTAGATTTTTTTCTATTCCGCCGGATTCTCCGGGGCGTTTTTGAATGTTAGAGGCCGCGGGCCTTCCACCTGCTCCTCTTGCCTTGCTTGCCCAACTGCTCCCAGACATGGGCGCAGAATAATCCCCTCTATGAGATTATTAAACTAGATTTAGTCTTGAATTGAATGGGTTGCAAAAGTGTTTGCAATGAGAAAGAAAAGTTTGGCGCTCTAATAATCATTACTCTATTAAACTCGGTGGATCCTATCCATTCTGCCATCACAACTTAGGGCTTATCATCCAGTCATATCAGAATTGCAACAGTGGTACAAGCTACAAATCATATTGAACTTAAAGAAGATCCTGTTTTTGCCTTTTTCAAGAATTAAGTTTAGAACTAGAAAGGTAAATATATTCAGATTTCTAAAGCTGTAATAAAACATCATGGACAGAGCTAGTGATAAACTGAAAGCTCACCATCTGAAAGGATATATGAGCTGAGAAGTAAAAAAGGCGCTTGGAGTTACACTTTGCCCTCATCACACTTGAGCTGAAGTTTATAATTATTATTGCCATATTAAGAAGTGCACAAGATGTGCAAAACTGAAGCATGGATCATTTAAATGAAAATGTAGAAATTAGAAAAAATATGGGCCACTCAAACCAGTTTTACCTCAAAGCACAACAGCTTTGTACAACTGGAGCTTAGGACCTAGTCACCGTGAAATTTTCTTGCTTGATTTGTTGGAACTACACTCATAACTCCTGGTGCACATAAGCTCTGGTTGAAACCTGATGAATCTCTAAAAATCATTATGGAGGCCTTGATTGTTGTTAAAGCTGCATATAAAACAGAATTAAGATATCAGATTCATCAAAACCATAACTAAAGCCGCCTTGATTTTAGGCCGTTAAAGTTAGCTAAAGTCATATTGATAAGACCAGGAATAAACCTTAATTCCCAATCTAACGGATTTACACAATTTTCGCCAACTTTAAATGCAAAAGTTTTCAGCAATAAAAACACTTCTGCAATGGTTGTTCTAAACTAGAAGAAAAAAATGACAAAACTTAAGAGGAGGTTTATGATCAGTTAATTAGGTTGTACATCATACCAACGGATTCAAAGAAGAAGAACCTGGGTCATGAGTTGAGCAAAGATACTATATCATTGTAGCTCCAAGAGAAGTGGTTGTGCTCACCTGCCTCAGACCTTTCCAAGAGAGATTTGAGCCCACCAAACAGTATTACATGACTTACTTTTCTAAGCCTAACCAGATCATAGACAGCATTATAAATGAATAAGATCTCGTAGATACCACATAGAAATTATTTTTATTGAAAATTGCAAGTCACATGAGGCTCACATATAGTCCTGCCTTCCTGAGGAGTTATAAAGGCTTAAGTCAGATGGTCAGCGACATTCTTACTGCGGGCTTGAATATTGGAAAAAGCATTATGAAAAGTGGAAATGGCTATACTTAAAGTTGAGTTTTAGTAGTACTGGACACCAGCGCTCCAGTTAAATTATGTCAATCAAGCTCTGAGAAAACTAATGTTTTTTTGAGACATCAACTACCGGGCCAAGTTCAGAACTGCAAGTCCTAAGTTAACCAAAAACTAGGAGCCTATTCCGCGTTACCCTTGCAATTTAGTCACATTGCCTTGTCTTATACAGATGCGGTGCTTTTGTATGACCATTATAAGTTCCTCATAAAAGAACCTGATTTCTAGTTGATCTTGAAGTATTATTTAGGTCACTAAAATTTATTTAGTATTATCAACTACCAGATGCCACTTTTATTCCAAGATGAAGAGAACAGGTAGCTGAAGAAGTGAGTATGCCTAGTCAAAACAATGAATTCTCATTATCATGTCAATTGACCCTGAAGTTAAAGGGAATAAAGAATCTACTACAGACCGTAGAAGAAGATTTTGGTTTATCCTTATACACCAGCAAAGAGATGGATCTGTTGCTATGAGAGCAGAAGGTCATGTTGGTCAGCATTTGCATTTATACCTGAACAGATGATGCAAAATGTACTTTCCAAGGACTCAAAGAACAATAATCCAGATTGATGCCTAGATTATATGATTCTACCTATCAAAGAGAAGTCAAAGTCCTCATTTTAAATATTGTCAGAAAACCAGTCAAGGTTAAGAATATTCAAAGTATTCCTGGAATTTGCTATGTACTGCTACGCTAACACTTGATAAGATTACACCTTTGCCAGAATTGTTGATATTGAGCTTCAGGAGCCAACCACACATTAAGAGAGAAATAAATAAACTTTTGACATATACTTGGATGTTTTCAGAAGAGGACCTAACGACTATGTCTTGTGCAAAGTTGTAGTTTACAAAATTAACACTGGGTACTCCATTACTTTATGATTAAAGCCATAATGACATTACAAGAAAGAAAAAAATCATTTTGAAGGAATTATAACAGCTTATAATGCCGGCTTACTATGCCCTTCCAAGAATCTTTGAGCTTTGTTCATTCTGCTGATCAGAAAGAAGGATGATACTCACGCATAGTCATTGACTACCAAAATTGAACAACTTGACAAATACAGATTTTTATTACCCACTGTTCAAAGGCAATGCTCTAAAACGGCTTAGAGGATTACACTAATTCTCAGTCATGGACCTGTTAGATGGGTATTAACAGATGAAACTCTCACCAGTAAATTAATGACTATGTGCTTATCATCATTCAGAATCATTTCTAACCAACAATTATGCCATAGGCCTACGCAATGCCCCAACTACATTTAAAGAGTAATGTATCACTATTTAAAAGATCTGAAGATGTTAATTGTGCTTATTTATTTGACAATAACATAGTGTTTAGCAAGAAATTCAAGAATTACCTAGTGCTTACAAAGAGTTTTTCGCCATATCAAGAGAGACCAACCTCAAGCATAAGAAAGACAATTGCTCATTCTTGAAGAGCCAAGTAAAATCTTTCAATCATTAAGTAATCAAATAGAAATTTAAACCGTGTATTGGAATATTAAATTAATCACCAATATAAGTTCCCTCGAAAGCATGAGAGACGAGCAAGTGTTATTGGACATGGTAGATTATTACCGCCAATTTGGGTAAACTTTGCGGATATTACTAAGCTGATCACGTACCCACTCAACAAGAGAACCTATTCTGTGAAAACAAGAGCAATAAGATGCCTGCAACCAGCTAAAGCAGAGGCTAATGGAAGCCTTAATACTGATATATACAGATTTTGCAATTCCTTATATTTTATACAGATGCCAGTATCGTGGGTATGAGTGCTATTCTTGCACAGTTGAACGAAGAAAGAAGTAGATCACATAATTGGGCTCTGCTCAAAGACAATACCAAAGAAGAGCGCAACTACATGGTTAAAGAGTGCAAGTGCCTAGTGGCAATCAGAGAAGCACGTCACTTCTGACCCTATGTTTACAGATTATACTTCAAAATTATAACAGATCGCGCCTCACTGAGATGAATGACTAACTTGAAGTACTCTGATGGAAGACTAGTAAGATGGTCTTTTCAGCTTCAAGGCTACGACAATGGGATCCTGCACCAGGCAGGAATAAGTAACTGAATGTAAATGGCTTGTTGCGGTTGCCCATCTTCCATTCATAATCTCATGAGAGCGATATTAACTTAAAGCTTATAAAAACAGAATATAAATGGAAGGGAGAGGATGATTTAATTAAGAGGATACTGATGAGTTGTTTAAATACGACGGGATTTTAAGATGGACGACCAAAAATAATTACTGGAGAAATGACTACTATATATTCTAAACAATCAAAATAGATGGCGTTAGCAATGGAAGGAGACCGCCTAGTAGGCCATGGACGGCTACAAAAGAAGTATTACCATCTCAAGGAGAGTAATACTTGGAGACCATGTTGAGCGTTATCTGGTAGGCTCTGGATATTTGTGTCAAATGCGCCCAATGCAATCTTTTCCTAATATATAAAACTTTAACCTATTTATATAAGCTCGCCGTTTCACAACATTTTCAACGACATTGTTGGATCATTTACAAATTCATCAATTTGAAATCAATTTATAATCTTTTTAAAAGAATAAATTTAAAGATTATATAGAAGAAATTGAAGTTAAGGCGTTTACCACATGTTTTATCATAAAGTTCCTTTATTACCAGGTCATTACGCCGTTGATAACCTCATATACTCCTTTATGACAATGAAATGAACTTTATTTTAGATGTTGTGAGACAACATATAGAGTTATTAGGAGTCAAACAGCAGTATGCCAAGCCATATACACCCTCTGCTAAAGGAAGTGTGAAAAAGACAATGGATCCTTGAATTAATCTTAAAGAATATCACAGTCAACCATGAATTCAAATGAGACATCTTACTACTATTGGACTTGTTTGCTTACCAGTTAAGCTACCCCGGGACTATTGGCATGCCTCCATTCAAGGCTTTATATGGATGAGAAGCATCATTAATGATTTTTAAGCTCCAGTTATAAACGTAGATAGGAATAATTTACCTCATGGAAGATACCATGAAGAAGTAGCAGAGGCGTTAAATTAAGATTAAGCTTAATGTCATCAGCAACATAATGAAGTCACTTAAGGAGAGTACCAAATAGAGTGTCTGAAGAACCAAGGCCCATATTCAAAGTGGTACAGAAAGTGATATGCTATCACATGCGTGATGAACAACATGAGAAATTACAGGTCATCTAGAGGGTAATTATAACTTTTATCATGAGAAGAGGAATCAAGTATTCCTTGTAGATTATACACCCAAACCACATTTAATTAAGACTATGTGCAGCACATGAAGTCATCCCTAGATCTAATCTTAGGGAGAAAATGTTAAGAACCCCATCTACAGGGTTTAATTTATAAACTAAGAGAGAATCCTTCAGAAGATTCCCAATTTAATAATAATAATCGTTATTAGAAAAAAGTTCTATTAACTGTAGATGAGGTCAAAAATGAGCTCAAAGCTGTAAACCTAGAAGAGAGGATGATGAAGACAAAGAGCTGGGGTGAATAGACTGTTTTAATGAGTTATAATGATTCAATATTTATAGGACGATTGGGGACATGATACCTAGAGGACCTCCATGGCCCTGAATGATCAGAATATTTTACACTATTTTGGATTGGCATCCCAGTTAACACCTTTTTGTACTTCACAGATGTCATACTCGTGACTGCATTATTGGGAGTTGCATCTTTTGAGATTTAAGAAGTAGGGGTGCAATTACAGAAGACATCACATTGATCCACATGCGCGTGATGCTTCTAGATTAAATTTTCTATAAGTTCTTTAGTGAAATGTTTTTATCATAATAGTTATGATTCAACTTAATGAAGCTTAATTCAGGATAGGGATCTTGACACAAAGAATTTTTTTATCCTGATAATTTTATCAAGATCCAGTTGGAGGGGGATATGGGGCCATAATAACATGCCATGGACTCAGTTTACCATTTTCCTTTGAATAACATTGGCAATGTAGTATTTAAGGTCAACTTATGAATGACCTTGTAGGTTCATGACCAAAGAACGTTGAGCTTATTCTGTCATCCTCCAGTTCAATGGTGATAAAAGAGGACTAGGGCGCCAAATTAAAAGTCTTAAGGAGGGTCAGCCAACTTTAGATTGGGATGTTTCCCTTTCCATGGTGGTGACATTTCCCTGAGTGGGGAGTGTTTGAAGCCTGAAAGTTTCATTGGCTAAGGCACTCATTGCCAAATCTGAGTTTTCAGGCAGAGAGGAATTGAGTATATGCTGAATGCTACTTGGAAGCTGAGAGGTACGTCCATATAGAGCTTCAAAAGGGGACATCTTGATTATTTGATGGCAACATATCTGGTAAGAAAGCAAAGAACTGTGTAGTTGGTGGTTCCAGCGTTTAGAAGTGGAGGCTACAATATTCCACAAGATAGAAAAAAGTGTCCTGTTAGCTCTTTTCACCATCTTATTGGCTGAGACATTATAAGGGCCCGTGAGACTTTGGTCACAACCAAAAAGCAAAGCTTGTTTTTGTAATGCACAGATTCGTGCCAATATGTGACAAAGGAGTTGAGAAAACACAAGCCATGTTACTGACCACATGACTGACAATCCCACAGAGAACAACCCCCAAACCCGCACGCCATTTCCAGAGTTCATGACATATTTGCAGACAAAGGTTCCAGCGATGCTGCAGGAAAGCAGTAAAGCCTGGCCCCAAGATAAAACCGTGAACAAAGCCAATGCCTGGCCCAGCTCATTAGAAGAGCTCATTGTTCTGGTTTATTCTGAATGATATTTCTTATAGATAAAACTAAATTTTTAGGCAAGCAAACAACGCTGAGATCTTTAATGTAATTTTCTTTTGATAAAACGAAATTGTATCTTCAGTTGCTGTTTCCTCATTTTTAAAGCATCTTTGATAGTTTAGATTATTAAATCCTTCATTAGGCTTTCAAGCGGCATCCAAATCTTTGCTTTTAAAGTTTTCATATCCCAAATTACAAAAATTTGGAGGATTTGAGACACTGGTCTTTTGATACGCTAGATCAGCCCTCGTTCTCATGTCCTCCAAATCCTTACCTACAATTTCCAACTCTAATGGGTTTTCTGATTAGTCCAACTCTTTAAAGCCAACCACCAAATTTGCATGAAAATTCGAATAAATACCCATGAGGTCAATGTGCATATCAGGCTGGCTCCAATCCATCACATCACCCCCTTGTAAATCCAGAAACTCTTGGATCTTCTCAGGACAGCGTGCACACTCCTCTGGTGTCTGCCAGGTCTCTTTCTTCACTGGATACCCTCTCCACTACCAGGAATTGCTGCTGACCCCTCACCCAACTTTCTCAGGATTTGCTCGACCTCATATTCATGGTTGTCCTCCTCCTGTGAGCTCAACGGCCCAGGCTGCTCTGGGTCATGCCCCAGAATCCTTGAAGCTGTGAATCATGGATAACTGGATGGGCCCTTGACCCTTCAAGGAGATCCAATTTAAATGCAACCTTGTTGATTACCTGAATCACCTTATATGGACCTAAGAACTTTGGTCCAAGTTTTAAGCTCTCTCACCGGTACTTCATAATTCTTCTCTGCCACCAACACCCAATCTTCTGGAGTAAACTATGGGTCTGGCACTCTTTGTTGATTTGCATACCATTTTTGCCATGCTGTGGCACGCTCCAGGTTGTTTTGTAATTTCCTTCCAATTTCTGTCATTCTTTGGGATAATTCGTCCGCCCCCTGGCATACTCCACCATCTGACCCCCCATCTACCGCTGGATTGAATCCATAATTTGCAAAGAATGGCGTCATCCCTGTCAACAACTGATGGTGGTTATTATAGGAAAACTGAGCAAGTCTGATCCAGGTAACCCAATCATCCTGCCAATCTGTGACATAGCATCAAAGGTATTGTTCCAATATTTGGTTTACCCTCTCTGTCTGCCCATCAGACTGTGGATGATATGCTGAATCCCTACAGGGCAAATCCTCAAATTACTGAGCAAACTTAACCAGAATTTTGATACAAATTGGGGACCATAATCTGAAATGATCTCCACTGGTAAGCCATGACAGGTGAATATCTCACCAATAAAAGCCCTTACAGTGTCTTTGGCTGAGATTTTGAGGCACATGGGAAAAACTTGGCATATTTTGTTAACCAATTTACAACGACCATTATCATATCCTTCCCCTGGATCTTAGGTAACTCTATAATGAAATCCATGCTAACTGACCCCACGGCCAACTTGGAATCTGAAGTGGGACTAACTTTGTCATGGGTTGCCTTTGCAAAGGCTTTTTAACGTGCAAAAACAAGCACTCGCCACATATTTTGTAATATCCTTTTGCAGTACATCCCGTGAGTACTTGTGTTGCACCAATTCAATCATCTTTGCAACCCCAGGATGTCCCACAAAGGGGTGGTCATGCGATGCCTGCAGCACTTCCCACTGCAGCAATGGGTTCAGAACCCATATCTGTGAGTCATGTTACATAATTCCATTTTTCTTCTCTTATGTACAATGATGGCTGTGCCGTTGGCCCTCTGCTGTTTCCACCCATAACCGCTGCACAAATGATGTCCTCCTTTTTCTTCAAATCTCCCCTTCCATTTCTTCCTCCCCACTCACCATCATGGCAGATTGGTCTGCCCAGAACATGGTTACTGTGTTATTCTTCTCCAACTCAGCCTTCTCATATGCTATCCCCGCATCATGGCTTAACCAATCTGCAATGGTGTTGTCAGCTCCAAGATGGTATTACACTTGGAAATCATACTGAGCCAGATTCACGTGTCACTGGGCTTGGCGCTGATTCATTTTCCTGAGCTCTTAATAAAATTCCAGTTCCCAATGGTTTGTTCATACTACAAAAGGATGATGGGCGTACAACTAGTGGTGCTACCACTCCTGCAGCGCCGCAACCACTGCCAGTAGCTCCTTGTCATATATGGGGTAATTTGTTTCCACAGGAATCATTGTTTGGCTGAAATAGCACACCAGGTGCTTCAACCCATCTTCCCCCTTATGTAGGAGTACTTCTCCCACAGCGAAATTTGAGGCATCCATCTCAACCATGAAAGGTTTTCAGGATCTGGATGGGCAAGGACAGGCGCCAAAATGAGCTCCTTTTCAGCAGCTTGAATTTCCGCTCTTCTTCTTCCCCATACAAACGGTAACTTCTGCATCAGTTGTGTAAGTGGCAAGGCTAACTTTGAGAGATTCTTGATGAACCGCCTGATGAAATTTACCATCCTCGGAAAACTTCTTATGCATGTCTTATATGTTAGTGCCTTCCATGTGCGCACTTCCTGTATCTTATCTGAGCATACCCCCAGGCCTTTTCCAAATACCAGATTCCCTAGAACTTGACCAACTTCTGGTTAAACTCACATTTCGAAGGCTTCAGCCATAATCCTGCCCCAGTCAATGCCTTCAGGGCTTCCTGCACATCATGTACATGTGCCTCCTTGGAACGTAAAAGCACCAGGATGTCATCCATATAAGAGATACAACACTGGCCAATCAACTGACATAGTACTTGGTCGATCATTTGCTGAAATACTGCTGGGGCATTATGCAGCCCAAATGGCCTAACTCAGTAATGGAACATTACAAGGCGGCACTTGAATGCCGTGTACCTTTGGTGCTCCAGCCTCACAGGTACCTGATTGAATGCATCCGCCAGATCAAGCTTGGTGAAAATGTTGCACCCCATGATCATTGGCAAAATTTCTTCCATTAATGGCATTGGAAAAGGATTCAGCTCGACGACCACACTTTTATATCTGGTAGTGTATGCATGGTTGTAACTCTCCGCTTGCCTTGGGCACCAGCAACACCAGAAATACCACAGCTGATTTCAATGGTTTGTTCAACCTTCGCTCAGCATTGAATCTACATGGTTTTTCAATGCAGCTTTGGCCCGTTCATTCAACGGATAAATTAGGCATCCCTTGGGGAAGTTCCAACCCTTCTTTAAACCAAAAAGAGAATGCGAATGGCCCTGTGAGATAAAATGGTGAATCTCTTTTTGGACCAAAGACCCCCACAAGATCTTGCTATTCTGCTGGTAAGACCTCTTCCTGTGTGGCCCCTAAGGTTTAATGCTCATATAACTTCTAGTTTCCCACTAACATCCTCCACTTCATTGGTGGACCCATTCTTGGGTTCAAGGTTATGGTACCAGAAGGCATATTTATCTGGGTCTGAACTGATGCGATTGCCGCATCCCAAGCACTACTGATTGGGTCAAGTTTTCAATCGCACAAAACTGCGTCCTAAACCCGAATGGGGCCTGCTGTACCTTCACTGAAGGGCTTACACACCATGATGGCGCCCTCCAGGAAGCATCAGCAAATACCACCTCTGGCCCCCTATGCACCTGCAGCTTTAAGCGCTCTACCAATGCAAGCTCTTTGTAATTCTCTTCGGTCCCAGTATCAATCAGGGCCATTGCCCTTTCTGTTCTGCCATCTGTAAGCAACTCTATGGTGGTAAAGAATCGAGAATAAAGCGAAGAAGGCGATTTATTTTTGAATGAATCTTTCAATTACAAATTAGCTGATGAGAAATTTTGGCATATTTCCTTGGCGCCCTCCCCTTGAACATTTACCACGTTTCTTGGGGCTGGGTGTCGCACCCTTGACTGGAACGTCCACTTACCATGGAAATTCCTTTCCTGGTGACATTGATCCCTCATGCCAGTCTCATGTCAATGCTAATTGTTTTTCAACTTAAACTGCTAAGGCCAAATCCTCCCCTTCGTAGCCTGAACCTTTGCTGCTGCCAAGGCTGCCAGCAAATCTTTCTGCAACCCTGGTGGAAAATTTATGAGGATTGGAATCTGTAACCTGAACTGCTTTTGCCAGTGGAAGAAAACCTGCGCATATTCCTCTACAGAGCTAAGGCTTTGGCTGAATGCTAATAGTGCCGATTGGACTCTTCTTTTGCCTCTTCTGGACATGCCGCCCAGTTGATCACTCCACACACTCCTCCATGTAATTTTGCAAACTCTCCTGTTCCTTAATGAATTCATGTAACCATCCTGCCAATTCTGGGGTTAATGCATCCAACACCTGGGCTAGTTGGAGCGCAAGAGGGGATACCCCTGTTGCCTGTGCCAACTGTGCATGGGAGTGGATCCGCACAATGACTTGGTGAAGTTTGTCCAACGCCTCCATGGACAATACCACCTGACCAGTAGGTGATTTAGGTTTCGCCTGGACCACTATGGTTTGTGGAGTTGTCACCCCCCATAATCATCCCACCTTATGTGGCAAAAATGCCAAAGAGAATCCTATCATAACCACGGTCAAGAGATGTCAGTTCCATTCCTCTCCGTTGGTAACCACCGCTTCTTGCTGGGGCCCCCACAAGATAAAGAGAAAGGTATTTGAGTTTCATTTTATGTATTGCAAAGGTTCATGCCGATATGCAACAAAGGAGTTGGGAAGCACAAGCCATGTTACCAACCACATGACTGACAATCCCGCAGAGAACCACCCCTAAACCCTCGCGCCATTACCAGAGTTTGTGACATATTCGTGGACCAAGGTTCCAGCAATGCTGCAGGAAAGAAGCGAAGCCTGGCTCCAAGATAATACTGTGAATGAAGCCAATGCCTGTATCAGCTCACTATTAGAGCTCATCATTCTGGTTTATTCTGAATTATATTTCTTTTAAATAAAACAAAATTTTTAAGCAAGCAAACAACGCTGAGATCTTTATTGTAGTTTTCCTTTTGAGAAAATAAAACTGTATCTACAGTTGCCGTTTCCTCATTTTTAAAGCATCTGCAATAGTTTAATTTATTAAATCCTAGACTAGATTTTTGAGCAAAATTCAAATCGTTGCTTATGAAAGATTTGTATCCCAAATTACGAAAATTTAGAGGATTTGAGACACTTGTTATTCAATACTTTGGATCAGCTTTTTTTCTAAAATCCCTATCCTTACCTACAACTTCTGACTCTAATGGTTTTTCTGATTGGTTCAACTCTTTAAATCTGACCTCTGAATTCTCAAGCAAATTTGAACTGATATTCACGAGGTCAATGTGCAGATCAGGCTGGCCCTGATCCATCACAGTTCTTGGACTACTTGTAAGTTGAAATTTAGACTGATGTCCAAAAGTAGAGTTTTTGGGCATACATGCTGAGTTAAAATGGATCAGATAAGTAAAAGGCCCATGTCTTCACAGTAGCAGCTAGAATGAAAATTCTTTGCACATTTGGTCAGATAGTCCATAGCTAATATAATGTATCAATCCCATTTAAACTGGTTGCAAAGGTCCCAACACATTGATGCTGATGACATTAAATGGACTCATGGAGCCATGACTATCTTGGTACCAAGGGCTAGCCCAATTTTAAGTTCAACAAGACATACAGGTTTCTAGAACTTCCTGAATATTTTTAACCATCTGATCCCAGAAGCCTCGCTTCTATAGCTATTTGTATATATTTTTCACTTTTCCATGCTCACAGTCATGTTTCCTTCAAGAAAGACATCAGTTCAGGAAGAAGGGTAAATATAAGGGAGCCATTACTTGGCAATTTTCTTATAAAGCAACCCTTCTTTGATTTGGGTTTCCTGAGTCATTTTAAGAAGTTTGGTTTAGATATCAAAAAGGTCTTAACCATCTCTCACACAAGTTAATTAAACCATACAGTCAGTCTTCTTTTGGGGCCAAGGCAGACAGTACTGGCATCCATAAAAGACTGTCAGAATTCTGCTAAATCGCTCCTGAGCAATGGACAATGGTAAAATTGTGTTTCTGTAATCCTAATGCCCCCTTGCTAATCGGCCGCCTGGGCCTTCATCTGCTGCAGCCATTGGATCAAGGAATGGCCAGTGATGAAGGTAAAATGAGTGCCATATATGTAGGTTTAGGAATGTTTGATTGCTAATAAAAAAGACAGGCAATCATGCTTGGTAACGCTATAAATTCATTTGTCCTTGTTTAGGTCCTATTAAAGTAAGTCACTGGATGGTAAACCTAATCTTCATTGTGCTGAGCTAGGATGGCCCCAACTGTGACATCACTAGCATTGGTAAATAGTAAAAATGGACAGTTGCACTGCGGATGAATTAAAATATGATTGGTACAAAGAGCAGTCTTCAGCGCATTAATAGTTTGGTCGTGTTTAGGCTTCCACTCAAAAGAGAGCTTTTTGCAGAAGGTAGACAAGGGTTTCAGCTAAGTTGGCAAACTGAGGGATTAACTGACAATAATAAATTACTATTTACAGGGACACTTAAATGTTCCTAAGGCTCTGTGTGGCGACATCTTCTTTTAAATTGACTTTATCCAGGATGAGATTTATTCCTTTATGTAGACCTTTTGTTTGTGGAATTCAGTTCATATAAAAAATGATTTTGAAGGCTTAAACTTTATGGAGGCTTTACTAAGACGATAAATGACGTTTCCAGAGATATTCCATGTGGCTGTTGAAGGTTTATAAAAAGACAGTAATATCATCGAGGTATAATAGGACACAGGATAGCTTTAAATACCCAAGGATCACGTACATGTTGTTTTGGAAAGTGGCGGGCGCGTTACAAAGGCCCTGATGCATCTTAGTTGGCTCAAATAGCCTCTCATTGGCTATGAGCACGAATTTGGGTTGATCTTCAGGTCCAAGCTCTACTTATCATTACCAACTAGTAAGATCCATCTTAGAAATATTGTGACCCAGCACTGCAATCTGAGAGTCGTCAATCAAAGTTAAGGGGTAAATGTCATTTTTGGTAATAAAGTTAAGCCTTTGATAGTCCATCACTACTTATGACTAACATCATTCTTCCACACTAACAAGAGAGGGGAGGCCCAAGGGATAAGGGAAGGCACCAGTACCCAGCTACAAGTAGCTGTTTATACTCATCAGCCACCTGCACTTCTTCAACATTAATTTTTTGTATTAACATGACTAAATGGGTTGGGAGTCCCCAGTCTCAACATGATATAAAACGCCATTAATTATACTGAAATTGTAGGCAGAAGGTAGAGAAAAATCATTGTATTCTTTTAGTAACTTCTTAACTTGTTTCTGTTGTTTTCTAGTGAGCTCTCGCCCAATAGAGGTGTCAATTAGAGCTACTGATGAAGGTTTTTCTAGCCCAAAATCCCTTGGACTTTATAAAGCTTAAGATGACATTGGTAGCCTTTATAGAAAGAATTAAAAACATTAGCGGCAGTAGTGTTGGCCCCTACTATCCTAGTTTTGTTAGTGAGTTTAGCCAACAGCACCAATATGGATCCAGCATAGGTGGTATCTAAAATTCACAGACAGGTCAGGACCTCCTTGACATGGGTTATCCATGCCTTATATTTCCAGCAGCTGTCCTGAGGGTTGCTAATATGCACCCTGATATTGACTAAGACCTGTGACTAGGGCAGTATAGTAGTTGACTTAGAAAATAGATAGACATGTCCTCTTGGTCATCTATCACAGGAGGAGTATCTGTACTTGAGTTCTATTTGATATTTATTCCTGTTGATCCAACTTTTGCTTTCCAACAGGAAAGCCTGAGCTTTTACCTATATAATGGCGTAACAGAGGGATACAAAACCAAAGGAACCCTGTGTCCTAATTTAATAAAAATTCAACATATTGCATGACGGTAAAAATAGTCCTCTTATAAACTGGGCTCTAATGAGGAGATCATAACTTGTTTTGGCTAATGCAACAGCTGAGGTATTCACAGAAAGCTTCCCAAAGCAAATGTACATTATAAAATAGGCCCTAATGGACCGAGTGCATTGTAGTACAGCTGTGCCATATTCCATGTATTGAGGAAAGTCTTGAGCTACTTTCATAATCTCATTACTTCAATGAATGACATTTATGGTAGAACCACTGTTGAAAAGACGTGGAAAGGGATCTTAAGAACATAAACAGTAAAGCGTGTGACTAAAATCTCAAATTAAGGGGAAGAGTGATAAACATCAGATTCTTTAAAAGATTAATAAGAAGTAAAGGGCTCTTTATTATTATTGGGTACTGATTCATCTTCTTTCAGTACAACATTAGACTCATTAAAGTATGCTATGAATTCTTAAGGTAGTAGGGGTTTCAGCATGGAGCGCCTCACCCTTCATGCAGACTGCGCTTTTCCCATATTCTCAGCGAGTCTCTTAAGGCAAGTCTTGGCTCTATGTCAGAATCTATTGCATAGGTGCAATGAGGTCTGGAGCTATTTTGTTATAACAAAATGGACTTGAGGACATCTGGGTGAAGCAGACGTAGAGGACTTAGGATTAAAAGTAGATTAAGAATTTCATTAAAAAATTTTTTAATTTCCTGGATACAAATAGGGTTATTTTATGATCAATCATATACAATTAACCTCAGGATAAGATCCCAACGTGGAGATTTCCAAACTTATTGTGACATACAATGTAAAAAAATTATTGGTTACCAAGGTTTATCCTTGGGCATGAAATCAGCTTGCAAACCCTACAGGACTTTCTCCTTTGTTCAGGTAAAAGGTCATGAACGCCTGCTTCTTATTTGCCAAAGTTTGGTTGCTTTCAAACTCTTGGATTAGTGTCACGAAACCAACAAATAAAATTTGAGAATGGCATGTCATTTTGGGTGCATGAGCACCCAGAAAACAAACTTGAATGTCACGGGCATTTCTGACTGTTGGGAATCTTGGAAGTTGGACAGACATGAGTGGGATTTGAACATGACCTGAATTGTAACTTGGTTGTAGAAGCTCCACTGATCAATGATCATTGAGAGTGACTCAAACAATGAAATTTATAATATACAAAAGTATACTAAAATTCCAAAAAAACCACCAAAACTACTAACAAAGGCACCAAGTCAGCTGGTGAATATCTTGCCACTTGGAGATCTCCAGAATTGGCCGCCCTGGAAAAAAAGAGTTAGATTAAAGAAAGCCTACGCCACCTGCCACATCATCAAAGAGGTTTTCTTACCCTACTCATTCTCAATTATCACACCATGCTTCCCCTTAGGCAATCACAAATATCTCAACGGCCTATAAATATCTCCAAATTTTGACTAATAAAAATACCTAAAGGTTTCCTAATT
>JAKSZP010005858.1:0-52531 GCA_022478985.1 Massospora cicadina | reverse complement strand
GGCTGGTGGCCTTCTTTGTTAATCTGTTAACTTTCTGTGAATGGTTTATGGTGGTTCCCAATCTGCTATTCCCAATCATTCTAAGGGTGGGATGGTGGAGGCGTCAGCAGGTGAATATCCATTTAGTCTTAAATACTTTCTCTTTTGTAAGTACCTAAGTGGGAGGAAAGTTTCCCCCTATCAACACTTTTGCTATGACAAAAGCCATAGCTCCATCAGGACACCTGCTTCCCCGTGAGCCTTCCACCCAATTTTCTTCTTTCATTAGCGGCGTAACAGGATATATTTGATTTTAAAAATTGAATCATCTTCTTTCACACTCTAAAGGTAATTTGGCATTCCGCTTGACAGTAGCTATGATCAATATCAGATGTCTGATGTATCCTTACACTGCGGAGGAGGACAAGCCTTTGGAAGTTTGGTTGGACAATATGCACAAGAATGGGTGGGTATTTAAGGAAATTTCCCCTATTGCCTTGTCTATTTTTTTGCTCAGAAGGCCAATGGTAAGCTGCAGTCCTGCTTTGACTATGGTCATCTGAATTATATTACGGTACACAGTCCCTATATCTCAAGAAGTTAATCACCCAGGTGATCACAAAATCCTGGGTGTTTTATAAGTCTGCACTAATAAATGCTTTTAACCAAATTTGAGTGGCCGAGGGCCAGGAACGGCTTACTGCCATTCAGAATATAAGAGGCATATTTCAGTTCCAGGTGATGCCTTTCGGCCTGAAGTACACTCCTTCCACATTCCAGCATATGAACAATAATGATCTGGGGGACCTTAGTTTCACCTGTGTAGTGAAGTATAATGATTATATCCTTGTCCATTCTCCCACGCCTGAGCATCACAAGAAATATTTGGAGGAAGTGCTTGCCACTCTGCACAAGGTAATACTCTATGTCAAGCTTTGAAGTGTGAGCTCTTTTGCAAAGAGGGTACCTTCCTGGGTAAACTAATCTTGAAAGATGGTTACGCTATACCCTCATCAAGCTCAAGGCCATCCTCAGATTCCCTAACCCCGAAGCCCAGAAGCAGTTGCAGAGCTTCTTGGGCAATACCATCTTCCTGAAATTAATCTCCTGTCCCATTTACAGCTGGACGCATCACTTCATCCCCTGAAAGAGAAAAATGTGCCGTCCTTCATGGCGTAGGAGTTCCAGCTGGTGTTTGAGGCCATCAAGCATTTGTTTTTGTCTCCCCACCTCCCAAGAATTCTGGCCCTACCAAGTCATCTATTATAGCATCTGATGCCTCATCCGCTGAAGCGGGAACATTTCTGCTGAAGGAGCATGATTGGCTTGAACACCTGAGCTTATTTTAATAAAATTTGCCTCTTCTGAACAATCCTGATCCATCTACAATAAGTAGTCAGCCACCGTGGTTTAGCTCAGATCCACTTGCGGTATCTTCTGCAAGGCGCAGCGCAAGATAACTGTGTAGATGGATCACCAAGATCTCTTGTATTTTTGTAAACCATAGAAGTTGGCACACCATCAAGTGTGGAATATAGCGACCTTTGTAGCTTAATTTTAGAAAATGAATTTGTGAAGGGAGCGTTGAATTTGCTCCCCAACTTCTGAGTCACAATCCTGCACTGTGTTCACCGAATGCAGATGATCAAGAGCTAATGACGGTTTATCTGATGGCCCAAACATTTCTATTTCTCCTTTCACAATTTTTAGTGGAGGATTTGGGTCTGGACGCGCCCCAGGTTTTGAGGGTCTTAGTGGCCCAGATGGCTTGTGCGGAGGTTTTGGATCAAGGATCAGTTGGCACCACTGAAGCACAAGCATTCCCTTTATTAATTAATAGAGGGCCACATTCAGTTTTGTCATGCCTGTGGGTGCCACCCTTCCACCACAACAAAGTTATCTGGTCACGCCATGACCCTCCTGCAGTAGGGCACTTTAGCAACAAAAAATGTCTCAATCTAGTTAAGCGAAAGTATAACTGGCCAGGCCTGTCCAAGGATATTCTGGCATGGATTGTGAATTGTATGACTTGCACGTGGGCCAATTCAGACCAGTTGGTGAAACTGGGCTCCTTCACCGCCTATAGCAGGTGGAGGGTCCGTGGACTATTGTGTCTGTCAACTTCATTGTCTGGCTTCCCAGATCTAATGGGTTTACCGCCACTATGGTGGTTGTAAATTGTTTCACTAAATTATCCTTTTTCATTCACTGCTCTTCAGCCATTACCTCAATGAGACTGCCAAGCTCTTGTGGCCATTTATCCTTGATGTTTGGTTTACCGCAAGCAGTTGTAAGCAACCGTGGGCCACAATTTACAGTACAATTTTGGACAAACTCCTTGCAATACCAAAAATTACACCATGTTGTTCAACAGCATACCATACTCAGTTAAATGATTAAATGAAGAGAGTAAAATAAGTCCTTGGGCAGTCCCTTTAGTGCTACGCCGTGACTGCTCAGGACATCTAGGCGGACAAACTTTAACTTTCTCAGTGTGCATATAAAAATTGAATGCATGCATCACCAGGGTTCTCGCCCTATGAGGCGACACTGGGGTGCAATCCTTTGTCTCAGTGGGCCTGTTACTTCTTTCTGTGGTACCAGCTGTGGATGACCAAACTAAACATATTTGCAGCACCAAGTCTCTTGTATAAGAACACCTATCCTAGGCTATCAGTGACCATAAGCTTTTTGGAGGAATGGAAGCATCTCATAGTGCATGATATTATGGTGGGCTCACACATCATGCTGGATATGCACCACTTGCAGATGCAGCTGCCTTCCCATAAATTTGTGAGCAAACGATATGGGCCCCATCTGGTAAAGAAGGACCTTGGCAACTGGGCTTTTTTCCTGAAGCTTCCAGCCCATTAAATAATACCCCGTGTTCTACACTTTGTAGTTGTTCACATTTTAGGGAGCAATTTCATTAGAACAAGAGCCAATTATGATTAAAGGGTCATAGGATGCTGAAGTTGACACCATCTTGGCTTCCTGGAGGTTGCGCCATTTGGTTAAATATCTGGTGGCATGTAAAGGTTTCACAACCTACAAAGACAGTTAGATCATTTCTCAGGACAGACAATTATTCTGAGCTGGTCGAAGCCTTCCACACCTCCTACCCTGATGCTCCCTGGCCCCTCCAGAAGATCGACATGCTTATGGCAATCATGATCCTGAAAACCCACAAGAATGTCGCCCTGTCCCAGCTCCCTGGTGGTGGTGTTCCTCCTCTTCAAAGAGGAAATGATATTATAAGTCCAGTGGAGCTCCCCCTGAGCCTTGACTGGAAGGCGTCTCCTTTTTACACAAAAAAGGGCCCAAAAAAGCGTCCATCACCTTCGTCACTCAAGGTGATCTCACCCATGTGATATACAAATGGTGGGTGACGGCCTATCCTTCGAGCTTTCCTCCTTCCCCACCCTTTTTACCATGATAGGTCCTCTTAAGCAATTCAGGGAAGTGTATGCCGATGTCACAGTGGGAAGAAGACGCAGGCCAAAGGTTAATGGTAATAACATTGCTCCAGCGCCAATGACAGGGTCTTCTGAAGGGGCGAAGAATCTTAAGTAATTGGGGAAACAACTCCAATGATGATTTGGTTTGCGTCCATAAGGCAAAAAATACAATTAATTTTGGGGAACTGAACACAGTGGAATCATGTGTTGGAAATTCATTTAATACCCAGTGGGACAGGGTCACCATGCCCTGGCCATGGCATTTCCAGTTTCCTGAAAAATGAAGTGATGCTGAGCCAAGCAAAATCGTGGTTGGAGGAATAGTTTAGTGGCAAAAGTTGAGTGAGAATTGGTTAGCCAGCGGAAGGCATTTTGGCATCAAGTTGGTTGTGAGATTTCGTTAAACTGAAATTAGTTGGATTCATAACTCCTTCGTTCATGCATTTTACTTATTCCACAAGCACCAAGCCTTAAACCAACTGTCGCTCAATGTTACATTTTTTAATCAATTCTTTATCTTTAGTTTTCTTCAATAAATTACTCTTTCCAAGGTAAAATTTAATTTTAATAAATTTTTCCATAGTTCGCCACCTCAGTAACCTCAAACCATATTTCTCAGGTTTGTCACAATTGGGAACTAATGGCTGTTTTCACAACGATGATCACAACCTTTTTAAATAGGGTATTGCATGTCATGTCTATTAGGGATATCCCCATTTGCCAGTGCTCTCTGGTGGAAAGATGTACCAACGATGTTGGATGTCTTATCTCCCCTTTGGGCAAGGTTTTATGACCTCGCTTTTAAACTATAAATAGTGGCCCCACAGGAAATCCTGGACCCTCCTTATTACCTGATAAGTCCCACATTTCTTAATCTACTGGGCTTTAGGGGCCTTTATATGATTGCTTGTCAGGTTAATGGTTATGAAGGCCACCAGCCGTCATCCTCTGTTTGCTTCCCTCCCGCCTATCTATCAAGTCACACAGATGGCAATGCCCTTGGTATTCTGGTTTGTCTTCTGAGTGCTCACGCACCCCAACTGACAGGCCAGTCTCAATTTTATCTGCTAGTTTCTTGATAGCCAACTTATTTGAGGGTACATTCATGTTGTGGTCTCTCATATATAACATTTATAGAAGAGCAAAATGTGATATCATGCCGTGGGTGCCACTTTTAATCTGCAAAATTCTTATAATCCTCTGTTACTTTTGACAGATGCTCCCAAATGAGGCTCTGGATATCTTGGATATAATCTATGGGCTCTTCTTCTGTGAGTCTCACCGAGGACAGATGCAGACCAATTTGAAATAAGGGTTTTAACCCAGGTTGATTTCAAAAAATGGGAAACCCCTGTGGAGAAGTAGGAGGCGTTATTATATGCAAATTGGGCTAGGGAAAGATTCGCAGCCTAGGTATCCTGGAAGGTGAAGGTGTAACAGCGCAGATACTGCTACAGGACCTCAATAACCCTCTTAGTTTGCCCATCTGACTGGGGTGGTATGCAGGTGATCTGTAGGGCTTAATAATGAGGAGCTCCAAAAGTAAATCCCAGAATCTAGTGGTGAACTGAGGGCTGCAATCATCTACAATCTCTTTTAGAAGGACATATATTAATAACACATGATAGAATGAACAGTTTTGCAGTCTTGTCCGCGGTCATAATCATGTGACAAGGGATAAACAATGAGAACTTAGTGAACCAAACTGATACCACCATAACTGTATTAAAACCTTTTGAGGGGGAAGTTCCACAACGAAAGCTACCAATACTGAAGTTTAAGGGCCTTTTGACTTTTTCAGGAGGTAAAGAAGTCCTTTATACAAGCTTTTTCAAAATTGGAGAAAGCACATGTGACACATTTATCAACCAATGATGGAACATCTTAGGAAGAATTGGTTATTTTAAGTCCTTCTGATGAGTTCCACATTAATTCTGAAAACCTGGGTGACTTACTGTGAGAGGGATATATTGCTCCTCAAAAACCTAGGTGTGCAGAAGGGAGAAGCACAGTCATGATTTGAAAATAAGATTGCCTCATTATTCAAAGCATATAGTGAGCTTTTGAAGCACTTAGATTTTAGGTCCTTATGAAGCTCAATCTCCTCATGGCAGCATGATTGGGAGTCCAAGACGCGAGAAAGATTGTGTGCATATGAAGGAAATAATCAAAGAATACTGAAAGAGGTACAAGGAGATTATTTTAGAGAAACTAAATGGTTATGAGATTTATGAGGTCTTCCTCCATATTGGGGTCATGGAGGGTTTTAGCTTATCGTGTCATGTGGGACGTTCAGTGGCCCTTTGATGTAACCATACATTAAAAAGCTACATAGTTTTGTTAGGTGCGCTTGGCGGTGAGACAGTTTCTGGGGCATTCATATACACCAGAGATTTTTAATGGTGCAAAAAGTAAACTCTTGGTGGTCTCCCTGGAGAAGGTAAGCCAGTGTGTGAGCGAGTGTCATGGAAACGGCAGAAGTAGTTTAGACTGGCCTGCCAGTCAGGGTGCATAAGCACCCAAAAAAGCAATCCAGAATTCCAAAGGCATTACCAAACAAACGATGTTGTATGGAGCTGGGCATTGGGAAATGACAAATTGTTGGTGTAAGACAATAGTGAATATGATCCCAAGAACAAGCCAAATTGAGGCCTCCCCAGATCCTGGAGGTCTTTCTGCAGGGGGAGGAACTACAGATATGGTTTCAACAAGTTCACCAGTATATGGGGCTGGTTTGACTGGGGAGACAAGGGGGCGGATCCTTGCTTGAAGATGGTGGACATAAGGCCATAAGATCCCAGTATATTGTTGATGGAAGTTCATAACAACAGAGTTAAATTGCCAGAAGTATCTAGCTCGCTGAATCCAATCTATGACGGTGGGGGCCATAGTGACCATGAGTAATGGTAGAGCTCATCTGATGTACAGACCAATGGGCCACCAGGGAAAAGCCATCGGGAATGTGGCCAGAAGGACTCAATAAAATCAAAATAGATTGGTTTTTTAAGGCAAAATTTTATTGCAAAGGAAAAGGAAGAGAATCAACCAACAATTTTCTCAGTATGATGCGACTGATTAAATAGTAGTTGATTGATGCGGGGACAAGCTGGGATTGGGACCCTCAATTTCAACCTAACCGGTAAATCATTCAGGAATTGGTGAAGATAGGTTCACTGGGAACTGATATCAAAGAATTCAGTGGCAGGCTGAGTTGCTTTCAGTTCAACCTTGAACGTCTGAATGAGGCTCAGCTACGCTTCTGATGTTTGGTGTGACGGCATTTAGCCTGATGAGCAGCGGGAATCCCTTAAGGCCACCCCATGTAGGGGTGGTCCCAGTTGGTTTGGAACGGGTTCAGGATACCCAACCCACCCATTTGGGTCACTGAGCCATTTGTTTGATCAAAAGCGTTGCGTCAGCTGCAACGCCCAATTTCCCAGAAGGGAGCTCTAAACCCTCATTGATGGTGCCTGATACTATTACCTGCCCATCAGGGATGATCCCTGACAATTTTGTGAGGGGGTGATTTTTACAATCATAGTGTTAGCCAAATCAAAACTGTTGGCGATTCCAGCCAATAAACCAGTCTTCATCCCTCTTTGACCACTTGAAATCTGAACATTGGACTGATTACCTCTCGATTTTGTACTGATCAATTTCAATTTAGCAATCTCGGTGCAGATTTCACTGATTAACTGTAACAGTTCTGCTGAGATGACTGTGGGCACCAGGGGAGGGATCTGAAGCAGAAGAGCTGTTACCCAGCGCTTGTCTACAACATGGGCGAGATTGCCCTGAGTAACAAGGGGTACAGCCACCCTCTTTGTACCTTCTTACTTGGGAATGGGAAAATGGCCCGATCAACACCCAGGGGATGTTCCCTGGGACTTACAGCGACCCAGCCATTGCTGCCAGCTCCCTATCATAAACTTCCCACACCTACTATATGGCTTTGTACTTTCAGGAAAAATATGCAACTGAGTGTTTCACCCCTTCATGATCTTACAACAGCACCTCACTAAAACAACTGATGATTCATCACAGCCTACAATGAAGGGCTTAAAATCCTAATGGCGTAACGCTGGGTGAGAAGAAGACTTCCTTAATGGTCTCAAATACATGTTGACAATTATTGGTACGCTTGAAAGGTACATTCTTCCAAGTTAATGGGTGGGGGATGCTGCTAGATGATCAAGAGCTGAGAGAACTTCTTAAGTAAGGTCGCTGTTCTAAGGAAGCTTCTGTGTTGTTTCTGGGAGGTAGAAGTAGGTAAGATGTGATTGCCTCAGTTTGCATAGAGGGACCATATACTCATTTTGCAAGACTGTTTAATGGACTGCATCTTTCCAATGATTAACAAAGGAGCTTGGAAGAATCAACCAAGTAAATATACATAGTAAAGAGACTAAAACAGAAAATAGGATGTTTGTTTGCATACCACTATAATTTATGCTGGTGAACTTTGCACTATGGTCAGAAAGATACATAGTCCCAGTAGTGCTTCTTTGTTCCAAGATGAAGATAACAAGGATTCAAGTAGGCATCTAAGAACCAAAATTTGATTCTGGCAATAGAAATCATTTTTATAGTATATATCTTCAAATAAAATGGTAATATAAATTTATTATTTTTTTTGATCTGAGTAGGAAATCAGATAAATTTTTAAGCAACTTTCTTACCTTTTTATAATAAGTTTAGGGTTGATAACTTTTTCTGCTTGATTACACATTTGAGTAAATTTAGAATTACAGAAGAACTAAACAACTCCAAAAAACTGATAAACAGCAAACCACCAATTTCCTCGGCCTGACCGCCCACTGTTCCAAAATGGGGCAGCGGCAAAACCCCCTAGCATCTTCCACCCAGCAGGGTAAGCTTTTAAATCAGATTGACCAGTCCCCCCAATTCCTCAGGTTGATACATTTCCCCCAAGGATCTCACCCTCCACCTCACACATTCTCAAATGGTGCCTCATAGCCCCATTGTGCTCCCCCAAAGCAAAATGTGATTCAGCCTCTGGGTCAAATATGGCAACTTGTTCCCCTACAATGACAAACAAATAATCAAATTAGCCCAGGTGCTTATGCAGCCTGCAGATTTTTTGACTTCAGCCCCTATAAGAGGTACTTTGACCTTGGATTCACAAGTGAAGCTGATGCTGCAATCGCAGCCAACATTTCCCTGGCGTTTCAGGAACTTTCATCCCAACCACTCGTACCCAGTTGCCTGATGACACCACTCATGTGGTTCAATTTTCAGGCCTCCCCACCCACCTCCAACCTAAAACTTTATACAACAAAATAATAGCTGGGTTGTCAATATATGGCGCCGACCCCATTTTACAATTTGTGGTTCCTAACAGAGACAACCAACTAGCGGGCCCTCATGCCTTTGCAACAATACACACAATATCAATTGAAATTGCCATTTTAATTCCCCCTCACATCGTTGTCCCCTCTGCCCCTGACCACCCTTTCTGGGACAGAGTAGATAAGGGGCACACAATCTGCCCCATTTGTTTTGACCTGGACCACTCAAAGCAGTGCTGCCACACCATAGCCTGAGATGGAGCCCACACGCTCAACTCCTCCTGTGATGCTCCCATAGCTGACATCAAAACATTCTTCAAATGGGGCACAATCTTTCCCCCTCCACCCAAAATGATAGATGCAACTGCCACGGATGCAACCAATAAGGTAAACATGTCAAACAACCACCCCTACTCCAACTAATCAAGAGCCAGAATAGACTTCAGTAAATCCAAAAAAACCACCCAGCCATCCAATCCAGCCCACCCATATGCTGATCAACCTATCATTTTCAACCAAAATCTCTGGGATTATTTGGAGGAAATCGATAATTTGGGAAATCCCATCCCCCAACTCAGTCGAGGAACCAGGCTTCAAAATGTACCTAAAAGCAAAATATGCAGCCTAATTCCCAACTCGCCAGTACATTCTACGCTCAGATGTGGATAGATTCAGAAATGACCACCAACTCGTCAAAGAGGCTGTTGCCTCCACTGATTGTCACCCCTTCTAAACAGCTGTAGCAAAATCAGTTGCAGCCTTGGCCAAGGGGGTACCTGCACCTATCCTTCCCCCATGCAACAAATTCATGAAAAAGAATTCCTCTGATTCCAAAAAGTTGCTCACAAGGCAGTACAAAAAGTTATTATGGTCGCAAAATTTGGCCCAAAGACCCGCATTACCAGCAACAACATCACCACCTTTACCTTGCTACCCAAAGTTCGCCTCAAGGCTTAAAGCCCTTTCCAAATATATCACAAGCCTCCTCATAGCAAAATTTGAGCTTCCTGAGCCACTTTGCTACCCTGAACCCCATTTTGAAGATGCACCCTCTCCCATGCTCTCAGCGCTCCACCATACACTGTCCAACACAGAGGAGGAAGATGAGCCTCCTGATCCCAACTCACTCCCCACCATGGATGCATAGCAGTTTACAGCGTCTGACCTGTTTGGTTACTTTTAGTTTATTTTTTATTCTTTTATTCAGTTTGAGTATCCGTTCATCTCTTTCTGTTCATTTAAATTCTAGCGTAGTATTTTTGCTCCTCAGAGCTCAGTAATGTCCATCCTCTGGTCAGCTTGCCTCAGTTAAATAAAAAATTTAGGGTTGATAGCATGGACTTGTTTAAGTCTATGTCTTTGTAATATAGATTTAAATAAAGCTATTTGTAATACTTTATAGATAATGAAATAATGGAGATTATACCATTTTCTATTATTTTAAAAATTAAGCAATGTGAAAACTATTAAAAAAATCTTAAAATAATGGCAATTAAGCCATTTAATGACCAACTCAAACCTCTGGTAATCAAGTTTATAAATTCATATTCTCCTTTTATGCCTTAGACTTTCTATGCAGATTCTTTAATCTTTTTTATTTAACCGAGGTAAGCCAACCAGGGGACAGACATTACTAACTATAAAATTATAATAAAAGATAACGATTCAAATGAAACACCCAAAATGGATGGATCAATTTAATCATACCTAACAAAATATCCAACCAGGTGGGCAGCGAATACTGCTATCCTTCCATGGTGGATGGGGAGGGGGCTCGGGGGGCTCATCTTCAGCTGCATCCATCTCATCCCAGAGTAGGGTGAGTGTTAAGGTAGATAGTAAGGGTGTGGGGGCATTGGCGGCATGAGGTTTAATATCCTTGATGACTGAACCTTCCAAATAGTTGCCAGCTTTCATTATACCAACAATGTATTTGGCCAAAGCATCTTCAGCTTTGAGGTGGGCGTCTGGGAATTTAACAAATGTGGCAATGTTGGTTTGGGTTATTTTTTCTTTTGGATTCCATGCTACTGTTACCACGTTCTGGATGGCTTCAGTGACATTTTTATGTAAAGTTTTCATGTTGATCTTACTTTGTGCAGTAAGATTTTTGGGGATGATGGGAGGTGGAATTTCTCCTGCGAGCGCAGCCACAGATTTGGTGGCAGCTTTGCAAAAAGGATGGCAATCTGTTGTGGCGGCTGCTTCTACTGCAAGCTGGTGGTCGCTTTAGAATGGTTTGGCGTTAGGTTGTGGGACATATACTCTGAGGCGGTAATTATGCATCCCATTCTGCGTTACAGAGCCACTCGAGTTAAGCATTGGTTCTTCAATGACGTTACCTGATTCATCAATTCCATCCAATAATTCCCATGGATTTTGGTTGAATTGGATTGGGGAATCAGCATATGGTTGAGGTTTGTTTGATTCACTTGTGGACGCATGGGATCAAACTGGGATCCAATCTGATGTTTAGTTGGATGAATTATTTATGGCATTGGGACAAGGTGGATGCTGATTAGTGCTGTAGGTGCAGCTGCAGCATCAGGCATTGGAGGAGGTGGAGGTAGGATTGTACCCCATGTTGGAGTTGGCGCGGGGTGGGTGGCGGATTGGTGGGCGTCAGGCAAACTTTTGGCATTGGTGGAAGTTTCTGAGTATGGGCATTTGCATTTCGAGTGGTCTAACTCAAACAGGATGGGCAAATCGTCCGTCCGCCCTCAACGCGGGCCCAGAATGGATGGTTGGGGGCAGGTGGGATGGTGGCACTGGGGGAATTGCCAAAGAAATTTTCATAAATTCAGGTATGATCATGGCATATGCCTGAGGCCCAGCGAGGCGTGTGGCCCCATTTGGGACCACAAATTGTAATATAGGGTTGGCGCTGTAGGCTGCCAAACCTTCCATCAGCTCCTGGTGAAGCACTTCGGGGGGGGAGGTGGGTGGGTCAAACCAGCGAACTGGACCATCAAGGTGGTGTCCATTGGGAGCTAGGTCTGAGTTGTTGGAAGGGGATTATTATTTATTTTTAGTGGCACTGTTGCCGCAGTGGCTGCATCAGCTTCACAGGGGAAGCTAAGATCAATTTACCCCTTATAGGGGCGGAAGTCAATAAAACAGGCTGGTGTCATCACCGCCTGAGCCATTTTGATAATGGCTTGGTCGTCATAGGGGAAGAATTTCCTATATTTGGCCCTAAGGCAAAATGCATGTTGCTCCAGGGGAGTACTGGGGGCAGCGGGGCACCACTTGGGTTTGGGCAAGATGTGTATTAATATCCTTGGGAGGAACGAATCATCCCAAGGGTTTGGAATGACTGTAAGAGCCAGTATGAGTGCGTTTTCCTGTCGGACAGAAAATGGAGGGGGAGTTTTGCTGCTGCCCCATGCTGGGACAGTCAGCGGGGGATCCAATGACATCAGAGCAAGACTTTGGTGTGCAATTAAGTGTTTGCTTTTAATTTACCAAATTAATTTTCTTGGAAAGTTACGCTGAGCAGAGAAGGATTATTTAATTTTATTAGATCTGAAAATTTCAGTCAGAATGGAAACTTCTGAATGGAAATTTTTGCTGGTGAACTGATAATATCCTAGGATGGACAAGGGATGTATGTAATCTAGTTAGATCTAGATGATCCGTTGGCTCTTTCCTAATATCTAAGTTGTTATCAATTTTGGTACTAATATAACTTCCCCATCCATATCAGCATTTTACCAAAATAAATAATGGTATGATCAGATATAGGCTTAATTTTCACAGACTTGATTACTTAAGAAATTGACTCCATGCAAAAGATTTTAACTTGAAGGGCTTTTTAAAGAGCCCAGCCCTGTAGAGGCAGTTATTAGTTCATCTAGACCTTTGGCTTATTGCTCATAAGTTGGTGGGTGCATCAGTATGTCATCACTGTAGGTGGCAGCTTATGAGAACTAGAGGCCACCAAAGACATAATTGATGAGATTTTGGTTGGTTTTTGGGGCATTCTTCAACCCAAAGAGCATCACACCGAACTTGAAAATTCCTTGCTTAGTCCAGTTAGCTGTGAGATACTCCTGACCTTCCTTGGCACTCAATTGATTAAAAGAGTTGCTCAAATTGATCTTGGAGAATACTCAAGACCTTGTAGTATCTCGAGCACTGAACTGTTCCAGGGGCAGGGGGTAGGGTCTGGGACCTTTAAGTTTTCATGTACCCATAATCAACACAGTGCGTCAGGTAACCATCTGCCTTCTGGGCAAAGGCGACTTTTAGAGGTAGTAAAGGAAGGAATTCATGAAGAGCCGTCCCTTCTCCAGAATGTCATCCAGCCATATACCTCGAGCTTTATAATCTTCTTTAGTGTAATGATAAAAGGGGCAGATAATTTTAGTAGATGCGTCATCAATTAAATTGCCAAATCATATTCCAAGTAAAAAGAAGTCTGTTAAAAAAGTTCATGTCAAAGTCAATATTTAACGGTTAAAGGAAAGAAGGAAAGTCCCTTTTGTAATAATCTGGTGGGAATAGTTGCTTGGGTAGGTTCGAGAACAGTCACTGCTGGTGTGGTATTCTGGAAGGTCCTGGGACCAATTGAACATGACAGAGCAAAGGCAACCTCTAGTGATAAAGGGAGCGGTTCCTAGGAGTGGGACTTACAGAAGTTTAATCCAAGGCATCATAAAAGGCAGAGAACAATTTCAGGAGGTACTGACACCAAGGGGACTATGGCATCAAAAAAGCTATAACAAGAGAAGATAGGTCTGGGACCCCTTGGCCCAAGGTGAAGAGGCGGAGAAGGCAAGTGGCTCTAGATTCTGGAGCTTTACTGCGGAATTAACTAAGTAAGCAAAGGTGTAGGATCTTCATTTTGCTTTCAGACCATAATCATATGCACTCAGAAGTGAGCATCCCATTAGTTTGCATCAATGAGAGCCACACTCCCTTGGTATTTGGTTGGAGCAGGGGTTTAAGAACTTTCAGCAAATGTCACTTGAAGCTTAGCTAAGGCATCCATAAATTGATCTACTATTACAGTAAAGGGACTGAAGGGACCTCCACGATCATGAAGTCTACTGCAGAATTAAAACTGGATATAGGGATTTGGGGGACAGTGCTGAATGCAGTCAAAAACTGATTGCATGACTAGATAATTGAGGGTAGAGACCAGGAGAAGACTAGGGAAAAGATGTATATAGTTTCATCATGAACAAATAAACGTTTGCCTAACCAGTTCCTGAGAGGATTTTTGATAATTGAAGTTAAGAGTTGATTTATTATTTTTTGAAAGTGGATTAAATATAAGACTGGGATTCCTTTCTGGGTGTGTCATAACCCAGTGAAAAGAATAGAATGCCAATGGAACAGCTGTCTTAATGACTCTGAAGGGGGTAGTTCTATGGTTCATGTGAGGGAAGTAAAAGTTCAGAAACATACCAAATGCCCCCAAGTCAAACCAAATGGCTGCAATGGGGCAACTGACAAGGGTGGGAGAGGCTTGAAATTACAAAATTCTCTATGTTTTACAGTTGCTATCCTATAAACATAGAACCCTAATAATTTGAGATGAATTTAGGTTGTAAATAGTCACCAGGCTCGATTTAAAAAACAGATCCACATTTTTAAATCACAATTCTGAAACCAAATTAGATAGCTCAATTCATATCATAATGAGCTCTGGGGGCATATCACAATTGCTAATATAGATTGAACTGTTGCACTAGGTTAGTAATGAGACATGGCTTTAGATTGAGTTACATATATGAACAGGGGTGGGGCCGCCTGATGATTAGTTCCAGATGGGCCAGATATTTGGGGCCTAAGAAGATTGGGCAATCAGACATTCCTTGTTCGTTATAATTGTTCTAGAAATGGAATAGTAGAGTACTTGGAGGTCATATTGCACCAAACCAGTGGTGGATCAGTGAGGTGAAGCTTAGATGAGGGGGTGTGCAGTGTGCATCGCATGTGCTGCAGATCATTGTTAATACTCAGGGGCATTACTTTTCAGAAACTTGGAAACAGTGACTATGTTTCTGGATCAATAGATTGGAGAGCCCAATCAATATTTATCAGAATTACTACATGTATTATAATGCGCTTCATTAAATAAACTGATTTTTTTCTGAAATTTTGTGGCAGGTGAAGTCCTCAAAAAAAATTAGGAAATGGATTTTTATCTTTAGTAAAAGTTTAAAATAAAGAATGAACTGACAACAGACTCTAAGAGAGCTGTTGCTTTTATAGTTGGAGAGCAGAGAATTGGATAGAAGCTCAAGAACTGGTCTGGTCCTGGGGACTATGAGGCTTATTCCAATAGTTTGAGTTATGAAAAGTAATGTAATTTTTTGAAATTCTTTACAGCTTAGATAGCTTCATAAAAGATATGAAGTCTGGGTCCACGGAACAATTCATATTTAAAGTTAATAAATCCAATTATGCTTAAATTTGTTCGGAACTGATGGATCAGTGCAGTCAGTTATAAACAGTACATTCTAACTGGGATATTGATTAGCATAACTTTGGTGTGGTTTGGGTAACATGAAGTGTCAATATGTGATCTATTCTATTAAAGGCTACCTAGGCCGTGAATTCCTGACTTTTTTAAGTTTTTTTTTATTTTCAGATTTGTTTTTAACCTTACTGAATTATCATAAGTAATTAATCAATTTGTGGGATGAGCCCTTGGGAACTCCCAGAGGCCCCTGAACTGACCTACATCCAGCAAACCATTTAATTATTTTCTAATAAGAGAGAAGAAAAAACGGAGATCATAGAGGGAGGATCCTTAGGGGGCAACGCATTAAAGCACTACTCATCTAACACATGAGTGAGGTCAATTAATAGCGATAGGGGATTTACTAAAGACTTGAGCCTTTTCTATGCCTGAAGGGGTACTGCTCATGGTCCAAGTAGAGAGCGTCAGAAATCCGACGTGCTAATGAAATATTTTGCTTTCATTAGGGTATTTTAAAACCCATGATAGCATCTATAGTTCACAGGGCATTGGCATTCTGAGGATTTGAAAGTAAGATCTACTAGGGGAAAGGTGTAGGATTTATTATTTGTATACATCATTTCCATCCCAACTACTTAATTTGAGTAATGGCAGAAATATGGCCAAATCACTTAGAAGGAAGTGAGGCCACTGATTTTGAGTGGGGAAGCTGCGCCTGCAGTATTTAATTATTTTAAATTTTATTCAAGGTGGGCCAACCTGGGATGATACCGCACCAATTAGGGAAGTGAAGAAAATGGGAAAGGAGGATAAAGCCTGGAAAACCTCCATGCGCGGCATATGATAGGCCAGGAATTCCATGGACCGCCTTTGCTATTCGCTATCTCAGTTTGGGGCATTGGTGCACAAAACTGCAGTATTTAATTATAATCAGGTCATTTAGTTTAGGTTGTCCTGGAGGCACACTTGATACTGGCGCGAGGTTAACGTTGTGTTTCCACTACCAACTCTGCCAACATCTTTTTAATAATTTATTCCATAGTGGGACCTACTGCAGCCTGATCTAGGCTAAGGCGGATTAAATTAAAATCTTAGGCGTTTGTCTCAAAAAAGGGAATTGGTAGGAGCGCACTCTTATTTCAATGACTAGTGGCGCAGTTTTTTAGGGTGTATTCCTTAATTTTACCCGTTGAAGGGTGCTATCACCAAAAATACTAGTGAGATGGCCATTGCCATAACTAAGATCAACGAGTGGGGCCATTCATATTTTTTAACACTTATGTTGAAATAGCAAAATATATAAACCTTGTTTTATTTCTAAAGTTATTTTTGGAAGCTTAATTGTTATTTAATGATTAAAAAAAACTGAGTACTCTACTTGGAGAGTGCCAGTCATTCAAACTATTGTAAGAAAATGTAAATCCTGGGGAATGTCCCCTGGCCATTGATCAGGCCCTTTTCCTGTTCCCAAGTAAGAAGGTAATGGAAGAGGGCGGCTGTACCCCTCATTACCCAGGGCGACCTCGCCCACGTGGTAGACAAGAGCTGTAAAACAACTCTTCCACTTAGGATCTCTCCCCCAGTGCCTAGACTCACCTCAGCAGAACTAGTACAGTTAATCATGGAAACCTGCACTGAGATCATCAAAATGAAATCAATCGGCCCAAAATTGAGTGGGAGTCAGCCCAATGTTCAGATTCCATGTAGTCAGAAAGAGATGAAGACTGATTCATTGGCCAGAATTGCCGATGATTTTGATTCAGCCAACACCATGAATATAAAAATTAACTTCCTCCCAAGCTCATTGGGGATCATCCCCAGTAAGAAGGTAATAGTATCAGGTGCCATTGACAAGGGTTTGGAGCTCCCTTCTGGGAAATTGGGCATTGAGGCCGATGCAACGCTTTTGACCAAACAAACAGCCCAGCAACTGGCCATGGGCGGGTTGGGCATCCCAAACCCATTCCCAACCAATTGGGACTGCCCCTATGTGGGGTGGCCTTGGGGGATCCCCACTACTCGTCAGGCTAAACGCCATTGTGCCAACTGTCAGAAACATATCCAAGCCTCAGTTTGGGCGTTTGAGGTCGAACTGACAGTGACTCAGCCTGCTGCCAAATCTTTTGATGTCAGTTTTCCATGAATATCTGCCCCCATTCCCAAAAAATTTACCAGTTAGGTTGAAATTGAGGGTCTCAATACTGGCTTGTCCCCACATTAATCAACCACTATTTAATCAGTTCCATTGCACTGAGAAAATTTTTAGTCAATTTTTTTTTCCTTTCCTTACAATAAAAATTTGCCTCGAAAAATATCAATTTTTACTTTACTGATATCCTTCTGACTGTGTTCCCGATGGCTTTTCTCTGGTGGCCCATCAGTCTGTATACTGGATGGGCTCTACCAGTACTGATGGTCACTATGGCCCCCACCTTTGTAGATTGGATTCAGCAAGCTAGATACTTCTGGAAATTTAACCCTATTGTTATGAACTTCCATCAAGAATATACTGGGATCTTGTGGCTTTATGTTCACCATCTTCAAACAAGGATCCGCCCCCTTGGCTCCACAGTTGAACTGGCCCAGTATACCGGTGAACTTTTTGAAACCATATCCGTGGTTCCGCCCCCTGCAGCAAGACCTCCAGGGTCTGGGGCGGCCTCAATTTGGTTTTTTCTCAAGATCATATTCACTATTGTTTGTACCAACAATTCATCATTTCCCAATGTCTGGCTCCATACAGCATTGTTTGATCAGCAATGCCCCTGACATTCTGGCTTGCTTTTTGGGTGCTTATGCATCCTGACTAGCAAGTTGGTCTAAACTTCTTCTGCCATTTCCATGACAGAAAAGGTGGAGAGTGTCTAATAATTAGATATGAGAAGTAGGTGACAATTAATTACCCCAAGGTTATTGAGAACTTGTTCAATGCGTTTTCCTAGGGTTTCCATTGTTCTCTAGGTTTTGAAATTAGAAACATCATCAGCTCATCCGGTCCTTGGCTTGGGATTTTGCCAACCTTTAATGGTGCTAAAGTACTATTCCATTCTCTTCTTTGCTGCCTCATTGGCCTAATATTTTTTGATTTCTGCATCCACAAAAAAAGATGAGTTTTCCTGGAGATGTTTTGTTTATTGAGAATTGTGATTCTGCCCACCTTGTGGAATTTAATTGAAATCTTCTGAGTTGATTAAAAACCTTGTTGCATATGCTCTAAATCTTATCCAAGTAGGCCTTGGCGAATTCTATGATAAACAGGGTGGGGATTACTCGTTAATCTGAAGTTGGTATGGACTTAGTACAGAGGAGCGGCATCCACACAACAACTCATCAAGAGTGTGCCCTAAGTCCGCAATATTTTCAACTGGTAGTGCCTGTGGGGCGTCTCCTTTATTTTAAAAAGGGCGTAGGGCTCTGTACAGACTGATGGCTGCAGCAGGTACCCTTATATTACCCTTTCCTAAAAAATATGGTCAATTCTCCCTTTGGGCCTGCGCCAACGTGAAGTTCTTGTATGGTAAAACAATTGATGGGTATAATACTGATTGTTTTGGGGAGTGAGGGCTTGTGTGCTTTAGTGTTCTGGGTGTGGAAGTCCTCAATCAACTCATGACAGTTTACACAATCCCAAGAGGAAATCCAGTTGTTTTTGTACACTGAAACCCCATTCCATGCCACCAAGTATAGAATCTCCCACTTGACCTCTGAGCGTATAGGACTCTTCTACCTTAAACTGTGGTTCCCCTTCTATAAGGATGTGTTTGACGTAAACCTGTTTTTTTGGCTTTGAATGGGGACAACGCATAAGTGTGTAATGAGATGTGGATTTTCCAATGAGGAGAGAGCTCCACGTGGAATGAAACATTGGTATATGCCTTGATTACATGTAACGTCCTTCTCTTTTGCACGTCAGCTTCTGACAAGGGATCTTAAGGTGGCGATTCTTTTCGACCATCATCACAAGGTCACCTACCTACTAATACAGAGCCTTTCAGAGTTTCCAGTTGGCAAATTGCTAGGTGACCTTGGAAGCTTTGGTCAACTTTTTTGCACTTGTTGGTAGATTTAAAAGGTTTATTATGAAATTGCCCATTGCTGGGATAATAGAGCATATTTGAGTGATGATAGTGGAGGGGGTTATAACCCAAAATATCATACAATGTCAACATCCCCATTGATGAGTGGAAGAAGCTATTATATGTGAATCGGGCCATCAGAAAGTTGACCAAAGTGTCTTGAGAAGCAGTGGCATAGCATCAGAGGTATTGTCCTAGTGACTGGTTAATTCATTACATTTGTCTGTCTGACTTTGGCTGGTACATGATGACTGTCAGACAAAACAAGTCCAATGTATTGACAAGAGTTGTTTGGAGGAAAATAATAAACATATTGGTCATAAGACCCTGGCTGATTCCTGGTGGAACCCCTAAAATCTGGGTAACACTTCTAATAATTGGGCACACATAATGACTTCAGGCGATTGGATTGTACCAAATTGTCATCCAAATTTGGGGAGTTCATCAGAATCTCCTCTCCAGGACACTTCCATTTTAGTACAGCCTACACCGTGGAGACTGGCCCTTTATATGGTTGGAGGGTGTCCAACCAAGTGCAAAATTTTTCAACCCCACTGATTGGATGAAATACATCAAAACCTTACCATACGGACTTATCTTACCAGCCCTCCTTTTTTTAGTACTAGATGGTCCCAACCCAAGGGGGGGATTCATCGATGTTTATTGAATTACGCTTGGGCTCCTAAGAGCCTGAGGTGAGGGAAGGGGAGGGAGGAGGCATCGAGAAAGGGAGGGGGGTTTGCGCGCCAGAGCCGTGCTGCAGTGACAACTGAGCGGGGGAGGGTTGGCGACATAGTGCAGACCTTCAGGGCCATCTCAAAGTGTACCTGAAAGTGGGTGATCATGTGTGGAAGGGTCCACACCTGCTGGTCAAAGGCAGCACGAAGGAAGGAGTTATGGATGGTCCAGATGGCTGTGGCATAGGCGAGGACACGGAGGGGTCAGTGGCAACCAGGCAATGTCTGCTCAAACATGAAGTCTTGCACAGGGTGTCCAGACCAGGGCTGAGCATGGAGGAGCGCGCGGGCCTTTGGCCAAAATGCGGCGACACCTGGACAGGTGAAAAAACGATGGAGGTGGGAGTCAATAGGCTCCACACAGCGGGGGCAGCTTCGGTGCTGGAAGGTAGGGCCAGTCCGGTCCCCTGTCCTGTATGAACAGTGGAGCACTCTCCATAAGGTGTTGGACACCTTTGCTGACAGGATGGGGTGATAGACGTCCTTCCACAATTCCTTAAGGTCAAATCTCACGGAGGGAGGGAGGAGCTCAAGGAGTCTTGGGCGGATGGGAGGACGATCTTGGGGGTTGAGGCGAGTTGTGACAACTTGTCCATTGTGCACAATTGCATGGCGACGTGGGCTGAGGCCAGGGCCTTCCCTTCTGTATGGGAAGGCATGGTGGATCCGCGCGCTTACTCGTTTCAGGGCAAGGAGAGCCTGGTTCCAGTAGGGGGATGAGGATGGTTTTAGGCGATGGCCTGGGTGGTTTGTGAGCCACTCCCTAGTGAGGTCAGAGATGCTCTAGGAAGACCCAGAGCTGCTGACACTGACTGGCGGAGGGCGGGCGCCCATTGGGACATGGGGTCGCGTCCCAGCAGACAATCGGCCATAGGAACTTCAGGAAGATTGTGGTGGCGTGGGATCGCGTGTCCAGAAGCCCTAGGCCCCCTTCATTGCAGGGTCGGGCAATGGTTGAGAGGGCTATTGGTGGATGGTTTGAGCCCCAGATCCAACAGCGGAGGAGTACATTGAGCCGCGTATAAAAGGCATCTGTGAATGGGCAGACGTGCGCTAGGAACCAGACTTTGGAGAGGAGGAACACATTGGCCATCAGAGCTCGACCCTGGGGGTGATGTGCCGCCGGTTCCAGCTGGCAATCCTGGAGTTAACTGCTGCAAGGAGCAAGTCCTCATTGTCTTTTAGCGCAACTCCTTGTTGGTTGGTGAAAACGCCCAGGTGACGGAAGGTACCGCGCTCAGGTTCAATACCAAATGGTGGGGGGAAGGTGGGGGAGCCGACCTGTACAACTGTTGTCTTGGAGGTGTTGACCATGGCGTTGGACGCCTTGGTGTACCTCTCAATGGTCACAGCAGCGAGGGCAACATCCCCAGGGCAGCCAAATGCAATGGCAGTGTCATCTGCAAATGCCATGGTGCGTGTGGGGGCTTTACCTGGGACCAGAATCCCTGTTAGCTTGTCCTGTAAGGAGGCCAAGAGGGGGTCAAGGGTGATGTTAAAAAGGATAGGGCTCAGGGGGTCCCCTTGCCGGAGACCTTGTCCAACTGGTACTGCCATTGTAAAACCCATTGGCGCCAGGACTCTGGTGTGGAGCTGGTCATAGAGCGCTGATATCCAGCGCCTAGCTGCGGGTGGGAGATGGAAGCGGGCCAGGGAAGCATCAATATACTTCCAGGCTACCCGATCATATGCTTTCTCCATATCCAGAAGAGCCACAAAGCCATTCACCTTACGAGAGTTAGCAGTCAAAGTCACGTGAAGGTCATTATAGTTGTCCCATAACGACCTCCCCGGAATAAAACCGTACTGGGATGGGGAGAGGCGAGGTGACACCCATTTTGTGATGCGGTTGGCCAGAAGCTTCGTGAAGAGCTTGTGGTCTGTGTTGATCAACGCTATGGGGCGCCAGTTCGCCAAGTTCTCACGGTCTGACTTCTTGTGAATGAGGGTCGTGATTGAGCCTCTGGAGTCGGGGAGGACCTCGCCATTCACCAAGAGTGCAGCGAAGAGGTCGCGGAGGGTTCTGGCTATCACTGCAGGTTCCAGAAGGTACACCTCAAAGGGTATTCCGTCTGGGCCTGGGGCTTTAAGCCGTGGGGATTTCAGAAGGGTTTCCATCACCTCCTGGATGGAAATAGGCGCCAGTAGAGCCTCATCAGCCCGTGGGTCAATGGGCGGCTCTGGAGCCCGCCACAGGAAGTCTTGGATGTCCGATGGGTCCACCTGGGTGGCATGGAAGAGGCTGGAGTAGAAGCGGTGTAGTTCCTGCGTGATTTCCTCCTTATCTGAAGTGGTTGTAGTGCCAATCTTCAGTGCAGTAATATCCTGCGCTGTTGACCGGGCTTTCTGTTTCTGAAAGAAGAAGCGGGTGGGGCGTTCCCATTGAGCATAGTAACGAGATGTTGTAAAGTTTGTTGCCCGTTCTTCCTGAAGTGTAAGCTCTAAGCGGAGTGCTTCCTGCGCCGCTTCCCAGTCTTCCAACCATCTGGGAGAGGGCGAAGGCTGGCAGTTTCGCTCTAGATGTCTGATTCTGGCTTCCGCCCTTTTGACTCTGGCGCGAGCTGCAGTCATCTGGGCTTTGGCACAGTTGTAAGCAACGCGGGTGATGCCCTCCTTGGTCACCGCCCATCTAGCCTTGTGGTCAAGCAGGTGGGGGTGGGGGAGGTGAGAGTCTCCCGGATGGTCATAGACAGCTTCTCCTTAGTGAAGGGGTTGTTGAGAAGAGCTGGGGCAACCCTAGGCCAGAACCTACGCGACGGTCTAAGTGTGGTGGTGAGGACAACGGTGAGTGACCTGTGATCACTCAGATGGTTGTCACGAGAGATGGGAGAGGAGACGCGGCCAATTAGCAGGGGGCCAATCAGTGCCATATCTATGCGTGACGCTGACTGGAAAGCTCCTCCATCATACTGGATCCTAGTCATGCAACCTAGGCCAGACGCGGAGGGTGGAAGCGCATCTATAAAGCCACTCAGGCGAAGGAAATCCTGGAGGCGACTTGATCCAGGGCGTTCCTTTGCTGCAGGGGGTAAGAGTCACGGACGCGACTTATGGTTGTGTTGAAATCTCCTAAGAGGACTGTATTCCGTGGGAGATTGAGTTGGAAGAGCTCTTCCAAGAGCCGATTTTGCTCCTGACCTGCATTAGGCAGGTAGATGCTTGCAGCGAAGAAGGAGAAGTCAGGAGTGGTGAGTTTGGCCAGTATGAGGCGGCCACCTAGATATTGTGAAAAATAATGGGTTTTAACCCGGGGATTCAAAACAATAAGGGCGGCATGGTTTGTCCAGAAGGAGTTGCCTCCAAACTGTTCATTCCATGCAGATTGTTCGTGGGGGAGGATATGGGGCTCCTGGACAGCAGCGATGTCAATTTGTGCTGACCTGAAGTTTTGGAGGAGGTGGGCTCTCCGCTTAAAGTCCCGCAACCCATTTGCGTTGATGGATTGCAGGGCCAGGGTGCTGCCATGGGGACTCATAGCTGTTCCCCTCCATGTCCTGGGGGTTGCCAGCGCTTAAACCTGCTGCTGTGAGGCGGCTAGTTTTGAGTCCTTTAGCTTGACTATTAGCTGCAATCCGTGAGGAGCGTCGAGGGTTCTGAGGGGAAGGAGAGGGTGGGGGGCGGAGGACCCAGTAAGCCAGCCTAGGATGCTGCCCCCGCTCCGTTGCAGGGGAAGGACCTGAGGGTGCTCAATGGTGACCTCCGCGGTGTCCCCATTTGATGAGTCTGAGTCCATATTCACTTCCTCCAACACTTCAAAGGATCCGCGCGAAATGGACTGTGGGGTTGGGGTAGGACTCTTTGAGGTGGCACTTCTACCGCAGGCCGCGAGTTGCCAGTCCATGCTGGTGGGCATAGCTCCATTGGGAGCTGAGGGCTGATGCGATAAATCGCTGGTGGAGGTTGGTGGGGGTGCCGCGGAGCCCTGAGTGGGGTGGCTGACGAGGGGCACCCTGTGGGAGATGCCTTGCGCTTGGTGAGAGAGGGAGTTGACTCTGGGAGATTGGAGGGGTGCCCACTGGAAGGGGGCATGAGCGCGAAGGTATCCCACACCAATAGTGGGGTTAGCTGTTTCAACTGCTAGGCGTAAGGCCTCAGGGGACAGGTCTTGAACGGGAACCCATTGTGTGGGTTGAGGAATTGCTGCTGCAGCCATGTGGGATCGTTTTTGGCCTGGTTTAGGACCCTGGGTGGTGGCTAAGAGGGCTTGTTTTCAAGCTGTGCAGCCACTATACAAGTGTCCAAGGGCGTTACACCATGAACACCGGGGGCGCGCATGATCAGGGTCAACAAAAAAGATCTCAGGGCATGCCCCAACTACCGCCACACGAGGAATAACCTCAATGTTACGGGATACAGTGGGGGAGGGGATGAACGACGCCCTAGCAGTGCGAGCTCTTTGAGTGGGAGCATAGTAAGAGGGGACGCTAAAGTCCACTGAAAGAACAGACCCAAACTCCATTAAACCACGATGGAGTGCCAGTTTAAGAGACTCAGGATCAACAGTCGTTGGTAGGTTGGAAAAAGTAACCCATGAAATTTTCTCCAGGTGAGAGCGTGTGCGGGAGGTGCGAAGAGATCCGCGTGGAATAAAGACCTGGAGGGTGGCAGCATGGTCAGCAAGGGCAGCTTCAGTGAAGCCCACATCGATGTAGTGGCCCTCCACTGATTCATGGATGGTGGTGTTAATAGGGAATGTCTCCGCAATTGCTGCAAAGTATGAGAAGTAATCCTCTGTATAGAATTCAACAGGGTTATGCCCATAATAAAGGCGAATTGCGTGGGAGAGGGTTGAGCGAGGTAGAGCTTTTTGCGCTCTAGTTTCGGCCCATTTCTTCTTAACATCAGCAATAAACGCCACTTCACGGGGATCAGCTTTGGGTAGCGTTGGTGCCAGAGGTTTTTGCCACGCCCCAGTGGCTCCTTTGGTACGTTTGTGTTTGCTTTGGGCTGCAATTGCAGGTTGAGTGTGAGCTGTTGGTTTGGAAAAGTTTGCGGAGTTCCCTTATTTCTGGAATGTTACAGCAGTTGCTGGCATCATATTAAATTGAGGGGCGGTTTGTTGGGCCTCGCTAAATTGGGGAGGCCCATCCAGATTGGAATTAACTCCAGCCAGTTGGGAGGAGGGAGATGTTTCATCACCATCCCAATCTATTTGGGTAAATTCAGCCCGAGTATTTGCTGTGATTTTGTGGGCAAAACTCACTGGCTGATTGGTGAATTGGTCGTTTTCAGCATATTGAGATAAAGTGCTGACTTGAGAAGTGCCGATTATGGGGTTTAAATGGGACGGGTGAGATTGGAACTGGTGTGAAGTTCCAAAATCTGAACCATTTAAATCCCCATTGGGAAGAGTAGATTGTCCCAATTTGGTGCTTAGTGAACCAGAATGTGCGGCTAATCCAACCTTACATCCGAGGGTTTGGGGGCCAGGTGATTGTTGGGCCTCGCTAAATTGGGGAGTCCCATCCAGATTGGAATTAACTCCAGCCAATTGGGAGGAGGGAGATGTTTCATCACCATCCCAATCTATTTGGGTAAATTCAGCCCGAGTGTTTGCTGTGATTTCGTGGGCAAAACTCATTGGCTGATTAGTGAATTGGTCATTTTCAGCATATTGCGATAAAGTGCCGACTTGAGAAGTGCCAATTACGGGGTTTAAATGGGACGGGTGAGATTGGAACTGGTGTGAAGTTCCAAAATCCGAACCATTTGAATTCTCATTGGGAAGAGTAGATTGTCCCAATTTGGTGCTTAGTGAACCAGAATGTGCGGCTAATCCAACCTTACATCTGAGGATTTGGGGGCCAGGTAGCTGGGTATCGCCCCTCATGGAGGGAGCCAGAAACACGGTGTCAGCAATAATAGATGGGGCTGAATTAGCTGACACAATGGGGGAGGTGAATGTCTGGATGGGCTGAGTTGCATTCAACTGAGCAGATGCCATTAAAACAGCGTGGGTGATGGCCTCCTTGGTTGGAGGGGGCCCAGCGGGTTGGTGGGAGGCAGCACACACAGAGCTGTTAGGCGTGCAGGTTGCAGAAGTGCGATCAGGTGAACTGGCGCTAGTTGGAGTAGCTCCAGGTTGGGGGGTGGTGCCTGCTTTCATGGCTGCTGCTTGAGAGCGGGTGATTCTGGTTGACCCTGAGGTGGGTAACCGAGGGTTGCTTTGTTTGGGGGTGGTGCTGGCTCGTTTGGCATAGCCTGCGGGTTCTTTTGCGGGGTTTCCCACCATATTTGCTAATAGTTTTCGTATATCTCTTTAGTGGAGCTAAATTTCAGGCTGAATTGATTTTCGAAAAGTGATGCTTAGCAGAAAGAGATATCTTACCAGCCCTCCATTGGCTATCTCTTTAAAGTGAAGTGAGGCTTCTGAGCTCTGATAGACCGAATATCAATATTCCATAATTTGGATTTTTACTAAGCAATCTGAAGTACAATCCTCAACACTTTAGATACTAGGTGTTAACTTATTAAGATATTTATTTCTATACTACGCCAATATCATTAAAAACTATAAAACTCAACCTTTTTAGTACTTATTAGCTTTTGTTATTTTCTTACAAGTGGTGAGGAAAACCCTTAAAACAATTGTTGGATTTAAGATCAAAAAGCACCAGTTAGACTCTTCCACGCCAAAAATCCAACAATGACCATAAAATTTGGATATTTAATGCATTACTTAGGGCGTCCCAAAACTTTGATGAGAACTGCAGGACTCTACTTCTTACACCTCTTGCGGCACTCCAAAAAATGGGTAAGACATGGTATACAAATAACTTATCCTTGCCCTCAGCCATAGTTGTTGTCAAGCAGGAGGTATATATGGTGTTTTTCTAAACTGGTCTATGATACCCATAATAATGTTGAGTCCCCTGGTAAGTTGGCATACCCACAATGAGTACAGCAATACTGATGTCCAAAGCCCTACCTCCTGTTGGAGTTGATGTAGAAATTTTTCCAACCCATCTTAAGTGGTTTTAATTGCGCACAGACAAGGCAACGCTCCACCCAAGAGATGCGTTCTTTTCTAACTCATTCTAAGTACATGCTCCCTTTATCAGGTTAGTTCACTTCTTGAAGCCATGGTGGCCCATGGTTAGTGGGTTATGATGTGCTATAAGGCTCATGTGTTTAAAAATTTTCAGTACCTATATTTTAATTATGAACTAATCACCCTAACTTTTAGGAGTACCATCTGGAGGAGTTTTCCCTGCTATCATTTTATCCCGTGGGGTTTGTCCTTCAGGGGTTGTAGCTTGTGCATCTAATATTGCATCTAGGAGGGAGGTCTCTTTTTGTTTATTTTTAGGGTTGGTTCACAGGTATTGTGTCGGGTGGATCTTAGTGGTCAGCGTTTGGTTTAATTTTGGGCTTAATAGGAGGGGTTTTTACTTCTGAGGTGGTTGTGATAGTGGCAACGGCAGTTTCTGCCACCAAGGGTTTTGTCATGTCATGTTCTGGTGGATCACCATTACCAGTTCTCTATCTTTTATGAGTTTAAATCAGGGGATGGGCTTCTACTCAAGATGTATGGTAGTATGTAGGTTGGACCTCATATAAACTTGTATTTTAAATTAAATTGGAGAGGTCGCAATGTATTCTGATGTTTCAGCTCCTGTGACATACAATAATACTATAGTAACTTGTGATATGTTCACACTGTCACTATTTATTTTTCTCCCTGTATCAAGTTTTGTCAGTGCATCATTGATCAGGTGACGGTGGCTAGCTGTTTGTTGTAGGTTACCCAAGAGTGTTCAGCACTGGAAGATTTTCTAAAGAAGTAAGCCACTGGGCTTTGATCCATTGACTCCTACAATAGAACTGCCCCTATGGCTGTTCTGGAGGCGTTGCATGCTACTATAAATTGTTTGTCTTTTTAGGAATGGCGCAGGATAGCGTGGTGGTGAAAGTTTCTTTGATGGCATCATAGGACTGCTGAAATTCTTGTGTCCAGATAAATGGCGCGTTATTGCCTGATATGGGGTGTTGGATAGAGTTCAGTTTCAATTTCTAAGGAGAACTTTTCAGGAATGTGACCAAGTCTAAGGTCTGCATAGTATTTTTGGATAGTAGGGTTTACCACGACCTTATAGCTTCTAGTCTTGAGGGGACAATGTCATGTCTGTCTTTGAGTATGAGGGTTCTTAAGTATTAGACTTTGTCATTGAAAAATTCGCATTTTGTGGGCTTCACATTCTTGCCCACTCTCTGTAGGGTGCTGGCCTCTTCTATTATGTTTTTCTCATGTTGCTCCGGTGTGGGGGAGTAGACCAGGATGTTGTCAAAATATGCCACTGCACAAGTGAAGCAACGATCTCCCAGCATGAGGTCATTCACCCTATGTAATATGGTTGGAGCATTTTTGAGTCCAAATGTCACGACTATAAATTGTTAAGTGCCATGGCACGTACTGTTGGCTGTGAGCCAATATTGTCCTTCTTTCACTCATACTGAAAAGCATAAAAAAGATCCAGCTTTAATAAGGCCTTGGACTTGTTATAGCTTGTGAGATTTCAGCCTTGAGTGGTAATGGGTAGGGATTGGGATATGTAACATTGTTTAGTTAATTATAGTCCACATATAGCCGCAGGGTACCATCCGGTTTCTGGGTGAATATCACGTGTTAAAACCAGCAACGTTATCTTAATTAGTCAACCTCAGGATAACATTTAGTTAATTAGGGTTATAGGGCTTGGTCCAGGGCCACGGTGTAGGGGTAGAGGGGACAGTTAATCTTTATGGGATCCATTATCAGGTAAAAGCACATGTCAAACTTGAAATGGTGTAGTAGGTGGTTGGTGTTAGTCCCAGTGATCAGTCTCTCCATATGGATAGTGACAATTCCCTCACAGGAGCAAAAAGAGGCCTGAGCCCCCAGTAGAGACCTTTTATCAAATCAATGACCTAGCTCACGAGGCTATATACAATGGGTTACTTCCATAGTCCCCAAAGAACCTCCCTCTCTGCCCCCATTTCCTCTTATGATTTAATAGTAATGATTGAATGAATGTGCAGAGAGGCGTTTCAGTTTGGGGGCCTCTGATAGGACTTCAGGTTCACCCCAAGAGTGGCCTGATCACTGATGAGATATAATAAATCGCCCACCCCGCTCAAGTCCCCATATAAGCCCTAGTTTCTCTAGTAATTCAAATTGGGTTGTTATTAGTCGTTCAGATCGCAAACTAAACTCATGAAATGCTCTAATTACTTCCAATGTTCATTTGAGTAGGTTTATTGATTAAATGGATTCTTGTTGAACTAATCATACTAACTTAACCATACAGCGGAATCCATTCAAAATTGGCAGTATCCTGATAGATTTCTCTCTGTTCTTGCAGACGCGCTATCAAAACTTTTATAACTTTATCTGTGCCCTTTGAAGCCTCTCTCCAATCTTTTTTCAAAGCTCAACCTGCCCAACTCGGATTCCTCGTAGAGTCTTAACTTCTTGACAAATTTTAAGTTCCTTTCTGATTTTACTACACCGCTTTATCTATGTAACTATCATTCTTGGGTATATTGCTGGTTTTGCTCTTAATTCATTGCCCTTACTTAAAAACGAACACATTCTAAGTGGAGGACCATCTAGTACTAAAAAAAACATATTCTAAGTGGTATACCCTGGAGTCTGCCCACAACTTTTGTCTTTCTTTGTAGTAACAAAATCTGGTGATGCACGCAAAATCCGCACACCAGTCTAAGCATTAATAAATAGGTTATTGTGATCCTTTAATCCAAAAGTTCTCCGCAATATAGTAGAATTCCTACACCTTGGTTTTTCTGAGCTTGGCTTTAATTCACCGCACATGCTGCAGATGCCTTTAACATTAAAAGATTCATATGAACCACAAAGAATTCATGATGATCTGTCCGTTCTATGCCCATTTACTATCCAATCTATTCTCAAATATTATTCATTGTCTGCGAATCTCATAGTGATTGTCGCCCACCCTGCGTCTCCTGACCATGAGGGTTGCCCCAGAAAAACCCGCGTTTGCCCCATCACAGTCTCCTGGCTTGATAAGGGTCCTTTAGTATGTTATTGAGCCATTTTAATCGTGTTAAACTTCTACTACATCAACTAAAAGTCACTAGTTCAGCTGAGCCCTTATATTAAAAGGATATTCAGTGAGCACTAGTGCATCCAGTCACATGGCCAGTCTTCTTTCAGTTATCTTATACCCTAAAAGTTGGCCTCATGTGCATCAAGGTTCTCTTTGTAGGGTACAAGTATCTTTTGCATAATGGGAAAGGTAGCTACAACGTGTAAGTCCTGAGGAAAAACCCTACTCCTGGACAGGAAGGAACCCCCTATGGAACCAAAGAAAGGCCAAAAATGGTAGCTGCCCCCTCACCAACGAGGGCAATTTGGCCCATGTTGTGGATGAGAGGTGGGTGACAGCCTATTTCCTCAAGGTTTTCCATATCTAATCCTTCCCACCACTAAGAAGTTAAAGTAAAGGATTAAGAGGCTGTGTTGAGAAGTAATGGCTAGAGGTCTTTTCAGAAGGCAGTTTGTTACTGCGTGGATGTTATATATCAAATAAGAAGTGTTAAGTCCCTTCAAGTATCAGAGGCCAGTATCAAAGGCCAAAAAATCATTTGATGCACATTTAGACTTAAAAGTTCTTCTTCCGTTTTCAATTCAGGCGCTGGTATGGTAAGCCTGCCCACAAAGGATGTGGCCATATCTTTTCCATTTGTTTCGAGGTGGGATCAGCTCTAATGTCCCTGGTCATGCCGCGCCCTGTAAAACAGCTAAACTGTTGGACTGGCCAAGTTTAGGCCACAAAGATTTGTAAATTTTTTCAATAGTAACCCAAATGGAAGATAGGGTGATCTGCCTGCACCCCATGGATTCATTTTTTAAATTTATATAGTGTTTGATCTGAAGTTCGCCCTCTGTGTTGGGAATTAGTGCCAATACACATCCTCGCTATTCCCCATTATGTTTATAAAGCAGAAGTCACCAAAAGATTTTGATGTCACTCCATTTACTATTATCACTTTTCCTTTTTTATTAGTTAGATATCTTGAATTTTCAATATCATTATCAATATAAGAAGTTTGTGGTGTCAATTTCCAACTATGTGTTCTAATTCCAGGTTTATGAGCTAGTGTTGGAATTTTATTACTCAATTTTTACCTAACAGTATTATGACTGTAATGATGCTACTCTGTCTGGTTCTGTGGATGGTAATTCATCCTGAGTGGCAGTGCAGTCATATTTATATTAACAAGCTCCATAACACCACATTAGAGTTAGAAATACTCCATGGTAGCTGCAACCAAATTTCCTTATGTCAAGATAGGGAGAAGAGGGATCTCGCCTGAGTGGTAGAAGGACGTGAAGGTGATCATGTTCTTCATGAGGTCGATGGACACCAACTGTTAGCGCCATCAGCCCATCCTAATACCATAAGATAGAGAGGTCATGGATTACCAAGAAATTGGCATGTAAGCGTTGTTATTGGGCTGAAAAACATAGCGGTTTACATAGGGGCAGCGTGATCATTGGTACTCTCATGGCCCATGACTGGGGTCCCTGTAGTAACCTCTAGGTCCAAAGCCTGGTCCACCTTGAGGTTAATAATTTTTCCATAGGCACCGTTATCCACTAAAGCATTAACTTAATTTTGCTTGAATTGACTGTGATATCATGGCAAACAGAAAGTAAGCAAATTTAAGTTTATTGAAGTCACTCTTGGTAATATGCCAGAGTTGGTGTCTATGCTCAAGACTAGCTTGCTATGATTCTGGGGCTTGTCGAGGAACTGAGATGGCACTGCTGCCACTTGGGCGTAGGACAAGGGGCTGAAGTGGGGTCTAAGAGGTCCATCTGTGAGAGCACAAGGTCTAGGTTTTTGAGGATCAGATTTAAACGCCGTTCCTCATTGACCTGCTCCATCATCACAAACTGATATGAAGACACCATTGGAGCCTCTGAGTTCACTGAGATATAGAGGGTTACCAGGGATCTATTGATTATGTCCCCATGAGATCCATAATCTGGGGCCTTTGGGAGTTGCGATGTGCCACCAAGATCCTAGACATATAGCGCTGCTTATCAAGGTAAGAACTTAATTGTGTAAGTGGATTTCTGTATCCGCAAAGTCAAATTTGTGGTACCAAGGGCAAGAAGGGGACATTTTAACTCAAAGATTCTACTGTACTGAGGCAAAGTAGGTCGTAGGGTGCTAAAGCAAGCACTGTTAGACAGAGATGGTGGTCGCTCGTTAATTCCATTCAGTGTATTGGGTTTTATGCACCATCATTTAGTTGTCCTTGTTTCTTGTCTTCAATGTCAATGGCTTCTTTATCGCCATTATGTGGCATAAGCACGACCTCATTAAGGATGGACATAGGTAGTCTAGTAGGATGGCGGTATGATTTTTGTGGGGTAGCTTTTTGATTCATCTATATCTGGATTGAGCCTCAATTTGTTGTGCCAGTTTGTATGCTGCTTAAGAGTCTAGAGTGCATTATACCATGACACGTGGGAGCTAGCCTCTTGGTTGAGGGAAGCCTATAATGCGTCAATGGTAATATCTCTAGGAGTTTGAGGGAACAGCTATCTGTTGAAAAGTCTTAATGTGATCATCTAGGATTAAGGTGAGAGACCATCGCTGATATATGTATAACAATAGTTGGAGCCTTGACACTGTGGTGCTACCATTGTGGAAAAAATTGTAAAATTAGAAAGTGGGGCTGTCCTAGGTAAGAGTTTTGATATAGTATGGTGAGGACAAATTGTTTGCTTTTCCTTACAGATTGTTGAGTATAGCTAGTGATTGCTATTTTTGGAGGACTCCATGTTTCCCATTATGGTGTCTCACAGTTTATAATTGGCCAGTACTAACAAACCTAACAAGCTACTTTATCTGATGACATGGGGTAGGTCCTATTACTGTCATATTGCATGCTTTTGCACTCAAGGGGGTAATTGGGTGTTCTTCTTGGGTGAGTAATCCTTTTTTGATGGCTCTAAATATTGTGACCCCCCCCGGGGTGGAAGGTGAGTCAGTAGGGCGTACGGCTACCAACCTGAAGGTTGCAGGTTCAATTCCTGCCCTTCACACATCAATTGGGGTGCCAGCCAAAGGAAGCCATTGGCGGTTAGTAGGTTTAATAATACAAAAACCTTACCCATGACGTTACCATAAAAATCTGAGTCCCAATCTGGAGGTGAAAAATACTTTCTCTGACAAAGTTGACCCTGCTCAGGTTTCATGTTGATAATTTCTTTCTCTATTTCAGTAATGTCCATCCCCTGGTCAGCTTGTCTCGAATAAATAAAATAAATATCGTGACCCATGACCAACATGTCAAGAAGGCGCATATAAGGCCATATAGACTCTTTTTGGTTTTAGACTGACCCAATTAACAGGTCTCAGACCATATACATAACTTCAGTGTTAAAAGGCTGGGTTATTATGTCTGAAATCAAACATTCCAAAGAAAGAATAAGCTTTTATCAATGGTAATTTAATACCCAAGATAGCATCCATAATTCACAGGACATTGCTTTTCTTAATTTTTAAATAAGATCCACTAGGGGAAAGGTGAAGGAATTGATAATCCATAAACATTATTCCCACCTTAACTTCTAAACAGGTTATCAGAAGCATTCTTGCTCATGCCACTTGGGAGAAAGTGAGGCCAATGGTTTAAGCAAGGGCAGCTGCATCTGTGATTCTTGGTTATAATTAGGTCTAATGTTAGTTGGCCTGAGGTGCACATGAGACTGGTACAAGATCACTGGTGTGTCCCCGATGCAGACTCTGCTAGCATCTTTTTCTTACTTCCATTCCATAGTTGGTCTTATGCAGCCTGACCTTGGCTACAGAGAATTAAATTAATTTTGGGCGTTTGGCTCAAAATGCTGTTGGTGGGAACACATTTTCAGGTTGAAAGTTGGTACTTAATTTCCTTGAGGTGGGCCTTGCTTTTCCCCATTGAGAGATGCTAGCACCAAAGAAACTATTGAGATGGCTACTTTCATCACTGAGATCATTGAGTGGGCCCCTCCTTAGGTTGCAACAATTTTGTTGAAAGGCCATAACTTTTAAAACTTGAAAAATTTAGTAAGTTTTAAGACTACTTGTGATTTATTAAATTATAAAATAACACAGCACACTAATACTGGAAGAGTGCCGGGCATTTATACTAGTGGTGGAGGTAAAAATTGTCTTCTAAGTATATATGAGAAGTAGGTGCCTATCATTTTAATCCCAAGGGTACTGAGAACGTAAGCAGTGATGTTTCACAGTTTTTTGTTGTTCTCTGGGGCCCTTAGAATCAAACACATTAGATGTATTGTATGGCACTTCAGCTTGTGGGTTTTGCCAAGTTTTGTGGGAGCCAAACTTTTACTTCTAATCTCCTCCAGTTTCAGTGAAATAGCTAAGAAAAATTTGAGCTTGCTGCAAACATGGACTCTCAATGAACCATGAGAACACCCAGGATGCCAAGCAAAGCCATTATAATGACTTTATTGGGTGAGAATCTGGAGAAAAGGTTAGAAACCCATTCAATACCATCTTGAGGGCTCCTACAAAAAAACTAAAATTAGTTGCAAGGGCAACTGCAGGTCTAGCTTGGGCAGCCCCAGGAGGATTAAGGGTTGAGAGGTCAACAACATCTCAGATACTAGAAATTGTGAGCCTTCAGCAGTATTGACAGAAATAGATCCTTCAGTTAAGAGAAGTCTCCATGGCACAGAAAGCTTATTACACAAGTAGTAGTTGCTGTTAATGCCACATATATGGAAAGTGCTCATGACCAGGAGGAAATCTGCAGGCCGCCAATAGGGGAGGCCAAGTTAGAGAGGACCAAGGTAGTAGGTATTTTTCTGAATAGATAATAAGAGGAATAAAAACTTTGAATTTTTTGAGGGAACTTTATAGTTTATTTTCAGCAAAAGATTAAATATCAACCAGCACTGGCCCTTCATCTGGCAAGCCATTTTAGAATTTTGGGCCGCAAACTTGTATTATTCCACACCCATTTCAGGTATAAAATGCTTATTGATAAGGGTGAAATAGTTGTTTTAATTCTAAAATTAAAATTTATAAATTAAATATTAGGGAAATTAAGGAAAAACAACTTGAAATTTCGATTCTGAGTTAACAGCCTGAAAAAATGGTAGCAAGTTGATACAGAGACACAAATCTCTGTAATGGGATTAAGTTAAAAAATAAAACAAGGTAAAACTCAGGATTGAGACTAAAAGACAGACTAGGATGTGGGCCCCAATCTGCATCTAAATAAATTCTATTGTCTGCAGCTTGAGGTTAGGAGCAGTTGAAATTAAGGAGAGGCCAGAAATGACTTTTAAGTTGAGATATTTCTCTTTAGCTCATTTTGACAGCCAAACCTGATGTTGTACATTTACAAGTCTGATGCATAAATAAGAGCTGTTTAGAGGTGAATAATGTAAATATTGGCCAATAGACCCTGATCAATTCCCAGTGGAACCCCTTGAATCAGGGTAACACTTTTACTAATACTACTCAGGCAATTAGCTTGATTTTGGGCAGTCAAGTTGCATCAACTATGCGGCAAAATCAGGGGATTCCATTGAAGGTTCAATCCCCAGCCCATTACTAACTTATTACAACCTACCCTGCGGAGACTGGCTCTTTTTATATGGTTGGAGGGGGTTCAGCAGGGTGCAAATATTTTCTTGGCCCTTGATAATGTAAAATATATAAAATTTTTCCCACACGGTTTTATGCTACCTTCTATCACCCTCCATTGGCCGTTCCATTAAAACGAAGCAAGTCTCCCAAGCTCTAAAATGTTTAATCCCAATATTCCCTAATTTGGCTTTACTAACAATAAAAACTTTGAGCCTTGAAAATTGATTACTATGTATCAACTTGATAATAGTTTTCATTCCTACCCCCCATGGCAACTTAAAAAAAAGTTATTAAAAAATACAGATTTCTAGTATTTTAGTGCTTTATTATTTATAATATAAGTGATGAAAATACCCCAAATAAAATGTTGGACCTTAGGTAAAAATTGCACCAGTAAGCATATGAAAAGCCTAAGTTCCAACCCCTGCCTCTGAACTATTATAGGATTTAGCTATAGGTGGGTGATGTTGAAGTTGATAGAGGGGGACACCTCATCTGTTGGCACTTTGGGGCTGGTTGGGCGTGGGGTTTGTTGTCCTGGGCCCTGTGACCCTGCTCCTGAAGTCAAGGAATTTCTCGGCACATTATAGAGATCTCTCCAAGGTAAGTTTGACTTGAGAGCAGAGTTGATACAAGACATGGCAACCTCGCCCCTTGCTGGGAGGGCGTAGACCCAGCGTTTGTCCACAGTATGAGTGAGGCCCCCTCATAGTGGAATGGGAGAGATGGAGGTTGTCAGTTCCCCTTTTTAAAAAAAGGAAAGTCTCCTGATCCATCCATAGGGATACTGCCTCAAGACTTATATTACCCTTTCCTATTGGGATTGGTTCCACCTCCTTTGGTGCAAGGCCAAGGTGCAGTTCTTGTGGGCAAGGAAAGCTTAATTGCAAGTATGGCTGGGCTTGCTGAGGGGTGCTTGTTGCCATTGGGTGTGTGAGGTAGAAACTTTTAAAAGATTCTTGAAGTTGGCGCAGTCCATGGCACTTACAAAGGTACTCCATAGATAAGGTAACCCTTCTAGGAAAATAAGTGCTAGATATTGCACCGATATTTCGTGGATGACATAACTGCTTCCACCTCTATTTCTATATCATCATCCACTTGAATTGGTTAAGGTTGGGTGGCATGGGGCCCTCAAAAAAAATTAGGTAAAAGGAATGTTAGACCGCATGAACCTTCAAGTGCCTGGTAGTTGGAGGTGGCATGCATTTAATGAGATTACCTCCTGTCTGAAGATGGGTCAAAGCGCTTATATGCTAATTTCTTTGATGGTACTTTTATTCACAGGTTGCGCGCATCCAGAATTACTAGAGAGCCAACTGAGAATTCATGTGTTGGGCGTCACTTCTTATCAGCAAATCACTCATAGTTTTTAGATAGATATAGTAAGGTGCTCATGGATAAGCAGCTATGCTTCGCGAGTATGTTTAGCAAGATCAGCTGCTGTGGGAACTGGGGCTTGTGCAAGGGCCTACTGAAAAGGATGGGTCATATCTGAGGCTCACTTGGATAGATGAGCAGCCGGTGGAAGCATGCAAGAAATCGTTGTAGGCAAATTAGGCTAAAGGTAGCTCTGATTAGCCAGTAGTCCATGGTTGCAGTCACATAGCAGTAAAGATATTATTCAAGCGCCTTTCTTACACTCTCAGTTTGATTATCTTTTTGTAGGTTAAATGCTGTTGAGCAATAGGGTTTCATTTTCAAATGGATGAGGAGGGCTTCCCAGAACCTGCAGTAAATTGAGGCCTTCAGTCACTGATAGTCTCCTGGTGGCACCCAAATTAGGAAAAAAAAACATGTCTGAAAAACAGCAAGGCTGTCTCCTCAGCTGTTATATTTGTAGAGCAGGGGGTAAACTTTGAAAACTTGGTGACTGATTGCCGACCAAAGTAAAGTTGTTGAAGCCTTCAGAGGGGATGTTCCACTATTAGATCTATGGATAATGAGTTCCATGGGCCAGAGGCATGCTGTAAAGGGTGAAAAAGGCCCTTCTTGACAGACCTATCATTTTTGGCCCTGGATCAATTAATGCAAGTAATACCCTATTTTTGAAAATCATGAGAGACCTTGCCAATTTAAGGATTGCATCACCAAGTCAATGCATTTCTGGCACCTGGGTGTCCCAAGAGGGATTTTCATAATGTTCTTTCACGACATGGTCCCTGAGTGAAAGGTGTACCCAGATACATATCCTGAAGTAGATTATCCTATCCTAAGTGAATAGAGTGACTTGGTGGGTGTTCCTATTGATAAGCGGGTGAAAATATCAATACCCTCCATGAAAGTGGTTATTTGACAAGTTCCAGATGTAGAAGTGGCAGTGATGGGTCAACTGCAGCGAGTAGGATGTTTGAAGGTTCAATGTTGAGGATCATTGCTGGAGTAATAACTGTGAATAACTTGGGGATTCATCTAGGTGTGGGTTGATGGATTGGTTTCATCTTATCAAGTATAGAGATACATACAAGGGTTTTTTCACAACTTTTTTATTTAAGGGTGTAGTTGGAGAGGCCTTGGTAGGTTTGAGCTTGGTGATGAGCCAACTTCTGGGGCTTATGGTAGTAAAGTAGAGATTAGTGGTCCATGCGTACTGTGATTTCATGGCGGGCCCCTGGAGGAGGTAATGCTAATGTGAGAGTACCATGCAACTGCAGCTAACTTCTTGTCATAGAGGCCTAAGCCTGCACAGTGGCCATAAACAAGTGGGAGAAGTGTGCAACTGGATTCTCAAGCTCATTGTGCTCCTGAAATAGAACGGCTTTAACATCCACTACTGAGGAGTCACAGGTAATGATGAATGGCTTACAGGTATCTGCATGTCAAATAATGAAGGCATTAGTAAAGTTGTCTTTGATGGCCTCAAAGGCCTGTGTCAGGACGGGGACCATACAAAAGGTGTATTCTTGCCAGTAAGGGGATTCAGAGGTGAGGTGAGCTGGGAGAGGGCAGAAGAAAACTTCTTTTAGAAGGTGACTGTGCCAAAGAAGTACCGCAGCTGCTTTTTGATTGAAGGGATAGGACACGAGCATATGGCCTCAATTTCTGGGGGCACCTTAAAAACCTCTTTGAGCACAATGTTTCCCATTAAATTAAATTCTTCCCTGAAGGGCACACATTTAATGGCTTTGGTAAGATACCTGCTTTTTGGATGACTGGCAGAACTTCCTGTAGGCATTTCTCATGCTGTTTTCAAGTGAGAGATTAAATTAAAATGTTGTCAATATATGCCTTGGCACAAGTGTAGCGGAGGTCACTGAGGACATCATTAATGTAGCGTTGGAAGGTGGCTGGGGCGTTCTTGAGCCCAAAGGGGTTGGTCCTAGACTATAATATGCCTCAGCACTTGTGGATGGCTGTAAGCCACTTTTGGCCCTCAGTCACTCTGACATGGTTGAAGGCACTAAACAAATTTCAGTTTGGAGAAGATCCTGACTTTTTAATGTCCTGAGCAGTTGGTTGTTATAGGTGTAGGGGGTATAGATCAGGCACTGTGATATTGGTAATGTGCACATAATCTACGCATGGGCGGCGAAAGCAATCTGTCTTCTAGGAAAAGATCTCTGGGGGCAATAAGGAGGAATTTTTGAAAATCTAACCCTTTGCCAGCATATCATCCAACCACTTCACCGGGGCTTCCTCATCTTACGAATATGGGATGGTGGACAATTGACCTTCACCAAGTCAACTGTCAAGTGGAAGCTCAGGTTATATGCTGAATGCAGATGGAGCTTAGTAGACAGAAAAGTATCAGATATATATTTATATGGAATAGAAGAGCTTGGAGGTTAGGGGGAGCTCCATGGCGCACGATATGGATGCCAGAATAGATTGCTCAGAAAGAAAGGAACAGACAGGGTATCAAGGAGCTTTAGTTCCCCTTTACCGCTTATACTATCAAAAAAATGGGTATTTAGAGTGAGATTTACATAGACATTCTGTTGGTGTCACCATCCTATTCTTATAATGACCGGGTATAGAAGCCCATAAACCACTAAAAAGCGTTCATTAAAGCAGTTGTTCTGAATGGTGAACCTGAGGGGTTGTTTGACTGTTAGACAGGCCATGGGGTTAGAGGAGGCCCCTAGGACAGGATGGCCAGCTATCAAGTCAAGGTCCAGACGTTCAGCAATATCCAGGTGAAAGATGTTTCCTGCAGCACCTGTGTCCAGAAGTGCAGAGGCGCTGATTGTTCATGATCCAACAGTGAGGTCACCTATAATCAGAAGTAGGCATGGTCTAGTTTACTGGAATTCACAACTGGATTCTGAAAGAACCTGTGTCAGGGTCATATGTCGCCAGGAGACAAGTTCACCAGTGGGAAAAGGGAACTCATAGGGTAATGATGGGCCACACTTCAAGTCAACCTGAAGTCAAGTCTCATTTGCCTACAAGTCAATGATGGAACAAGTAGGAGAGGGCCTCTTGATACACATTGACTTAGGCCTCTATAACCTGAGTGACCAGAGCCAGGGGAGGAGAAGTGGCCTCATTAGGGGTATCCTAGTGGGAGGGCCCAGAGGCTGGAGTGGTAAAATTGGGGATCTTAGAGTAGTTGATTGTGCAATCACTAGGACACCCTCTCCCTTAATGAACAAGGGCTGCCAAACACCCGACATTTTTGTTTTCAGTGCTGACCATGCTGAGCTTCTTTGTGATCCTTGCAGGTCACCTGAGGGCTCTGTTCTGTTGGTAGCTGCCTTAGTCATACCTGGAGCTTATAAACACAGTGACAAGGCCAAGGCATAGGCTGCATAGAGTGATTCTAGATTATCAAGCTATCTAGGATTTAGCCAATAGAAGGGGGAGTGAGGCCTAGAATGCAGCAACTGTAACATCATATGGAGGCTTAGATCTGAAGCCAACTGGTTTCGTGCTTCAAAATAATCCAAGGGGTCCACAGTAGTTGCCTTCATGGCATATAGCTGGTAAAAACCTGGTGGTGTGAGCTTATGAGGAGAAAGTGCAGCTAACATTGATTTAAGAAAGGTCACCTGATTCCCAGCTGTCGATGCTGATTGGAGGATACTCCTTGCCAACTTGAGGGCATCTCCAAGATCGTTAAGAAGTTCCATGTTATGCTGAGTCTCAGATTGTGTTACTTTTGTAGAATGTTCAGCTGCAAAATGCAACTGGGACTCATTAAGGGAATCCAGGACCTTCTTAACTGCCTCTATGGGTGGGCCTGGGATAGATCCTACCAGAGTCACATTGCATGCTATAGAACAAGCTGATCCTGTGGGGACAGACTCAGCAGTCTGCACAAAGAGGACTTGATGACAGGTGTGTAATAGTGCGCTGAAGTACCAGAGGATAAAATGGACTTTTCAAGGGTTGTGAGGGTAAGAGTGAATTTAAAAGCAACTGTGTCGCATAAGTTTTAGCCAAGATGGAAGCTGTTGAAGTCAATGGCTGTTTGATTATGTCAAAAAACGGCCAATAAAAGTTATATAGGCTGCAGACTCATGTTCTTCTTGAACCACGAGAACACCCAGAGTGTCAAGTTCACAGCCATTTAAATGACTCCTTTGAGTGAGGATCTAAAGGAAAGGTAAGGGAAATACATTTTAAAAAATAACCAAAGGACTCCCATAAAGATAACAAAAGTAGATGTGAGGGCAACTGCAGGTCTAGTGGGGCAGATACAGGTGAAGGAAGGGGCTGTGAGGTCAACAAAATCTAAGATATTAGTGGCTGTGAACCTTCAGTAGTATTGACAGAATAAGAAGATCCTTCAGGCAGGAGGGTAGTCTGCATGGCACAGAATGCTTGATAACCCCAAGTAGTTGTTGCTATCAATGTGCAAGCAGGGTAAATGCTCATTAACAGGAGAAATCTGCAGGCTATTAAGTGGGGAGGCTAAGTTAGGGAGCTCACTATAGTAAGAATTTTTTAGATAGATAATAAGTGGAATATAATTTTTTATTTTTGGAGAAAAGTTTTTTAGTTTAGTTTCAGCAAAACTTTAATTATTAAACAGCATTGACCCCACCAGTTGGCAAACCCATTTTGTATTTTTGAGCTGCAAAATATTATAATCCAAAGGTGATTAGCCTGACAGGTAAAACTGCTTTCGCCCTAGTGCAGGTTTTGAGTTTAAAACATGTACTGGCTAAAAAGTTCTCAGTGTGGTATATTTTCCCCGTGGTTGACCCACCTTGAATATTTAATATTTTATTTCCCGTCAGTATCCAACCTGAATGGAATATTTGAATGAGGTTGATGATAACAATTGAACCTGAGTTGGCCAAATAGCTAGGCCCTTATCAGGGACAATTCCCAGACATTCCACACCCTAGTATCAGGGTTCAAACCTAATCTATGAGGTGACGAATCCTATTGGACCAAAATGATTACCTACTACTGAATCCCCAATTTGTTATGAGTCTATATCTTAGCTTAAGATTTGCTGAACAAAACTCCCTTATAATGATGCTTTGACTTAAAATAAATACTACTCTCTTCTTTTCTCAATTTTAAGTAAATTTTGGTACATTTTCATTAGGAATTGCCTCTCCATAAGGGGATCTGAAGAAAGACTTTTTAACCAAGAGAAACTAAAATAGGTAATATAACACCCTGAAACTTTGGGTCCCCTGGCCTCAAAACTATTGAGGGATATAAGATATACCTCCACGTTCCTAACAAAACTGGTGCTCCCTGTCAGGTACACCCCAAGTTTGCGGTGAAAATAAAATGAACAATACCAATTTGACGTCTGTTGGGAATTTAACCAGATATATCCTTCTGATAGTATATGAAACAGGGGTTTTGGTTTGTCTAGCATAATTGATGGCTAATTGCCTAGTTCAATACCATTTAAGGTTTTATGTTTATTGAGTTTAGGTTCAGCGGAAGCTGCGTTTGCTGCCAAAATGCCATCCAAAGATTTTTGTGGGAGTTTCCAGTGGAAAGCTGATGAATCCCTTATGAATCATCCAAAATGGTTTCACCAAATAATTCAGAATACAGGCAACTCATGCTGAGGATACTCAAATTCCTATTTATTTATAACTTTATCTATGATTGACCATCGACTTATGCTGAGGATGGATTGACCTAATTTAATGTTTGGTGATCAGATGAGCAGATCTGGATGGAATCACCATGAAGCATGAATGAACAAGTTTTTTCTAATGGAGTTGTGGCATCAAGAGGCTAATGGGTTTTCCAGTAGTTGATTGGCCAAAGTGCACTTGGGGCAGTAACCCTGAAAGAAGTATAAACAGTCATTCATTTTCTTAAAATAAATATCTCTCTCACCAATTGTACTTTTATTTGATAGTGGTTAGAGCAGCTAGAGTAGGAGTAGATAGGACTGGGGATCCCCTATCATGAAAATGGCAGAATAAGTTTAGTCTGACCTGCCAGTCAGGATGCGTGAGCACTTAAAAAGCAAGCCAGAATTCCAGAGGCATTGCTACACATATGATGTTGTATGGAGCCAGGCATTGATAACAATAAACTGTTGGTGCAAAACAATTGTTAATAATAGACCGAGAACAAACCAAATAGAGACCGCCCCAGACCCTGGAGGTCTTGCTGCAGGGAGTGGCACCACAAGTATGTTTTCTAAAAGGTCGCTGTTAAGTGGGGTTGTTTCAACTGAAGAAACAAGGGGGCGGATCCTTGCTTGAAGATGGTGAATGTAGGGCCACAGGATCCGGTATATTGTTGATGAAAGTTCACAATGACAGGGTTAAATTGCCAGAAGTATCTAGCTCTCTGAATCCAGCTTACGACGGTGGGGTCCATAGTGACCATCAGTACTGGTAGAGCTCATCCAGTATACAGACTGATGGGCCACCAGAGAAAAGCCATCGGGAACACAGTCAGAAGGATATCAATAAAGCAAAAATTGATATTTTTTGATTCAAATTTTTATTGTAAGGAAAGGAAAGAAAATTAACTAAAAATTTTCTCAGTGCAATGGAACTGATTAAATAGTGGTTGATTATTGTGGGGACAAGCCAGTATTGAGACCCTCAATTTCAACCTAACTGGTAAATTGTTTGGGAATGGGGGCAGATATTCATGGAAAACTGACATCAAAAGATTTGGCAGTAGGCTGATTCACTGTCAGTCCGACCTCAAACGCCCAAACTGAGGCTTGGATATGTTTCTGACAGTTGGCACAATGGCGTTTAGCCTGACGAGTAGTGGGGATCCCCCAAGGCCACCCCACATAGGGGCAGTCCCAATTGGTTGGGAATGGGTTTGGGATGCCCAACCCGCCCATGGCCAGTTGCTGGGCTGTTTGTTTGGTCAAAAGCGTTGCATCAGCCGCAATGCCCAATTTGCCATAAGGGAGTTTCAAACCCTTTTCAATGGTGTCCAATGCTACTACCTGCACATTGGGGATTATCCCCAACGATTTTGGGAGGGAGTTAATTTTTATATTCATGGTGTTGGCTGAATCAAAATCATTGGCAATTCTGGCCAATGAATCAGTCTTCATCCCTTTTTGACAATATGTAATCCAATCATCAGGCTTGTTCCCACTCGATTTTGGATCAATTAATTTCATTTCGGTGATCTTGGTGCAATTTCTGGTTAGGTGTACTAGTTCTTCTAAGGTAAATGTGGGCACCAGGGGAGGGATCTGAAGTGGGAGAGCTGTTACCCAGAGCTCATCTACCACATGGGTGAGGTCGCCCTGAGTAACAAGGGGTACATCCACCCTCTTCAATATCTTTTTACTCAGGAACAGGAAAAGAGCCCAATCAACGCCCAGGGGACGTTCCCCGGGACTTACATCCCCAATAGGTGCAGGTGATCACGCCTGGAGTGGCTGGCGCTGCCAGCTCCCATGCCTCCTCTCTTTGAGGAACCAGCGGGAACCTGGCCAGCTGGCTACCAGTAGATGAGCTGCATAGACACCAACCCTAGTGGGGTGCAGCGCAGGAGGTGCCAAAGCCACCCAAGAAGGGGGACGGACTCGCCGGGGCATGCCCAGATGGGTTGATGAAGGGTCACAAGGGTGGGGCAGCGTGGAAGTACCTGAGCCTCCCAGGAAGGGGTAGGACTTGCTGGGGCACACGCCGAGGACGCCTGGGGATAAAGGCTAAGCCATTGGTGGTTAGTTGGTAGGTTGGATGCAGGACTTATAGGGGTTGGTACGCCAATGAAGGCGAAATAGCAAAGGGCCACCAGTCTTCATACTGGTTGGCCTGGCACAAAGCGGAGCCCATGGTCACTTTCGTGACAACGTCCAATCTCTTTTTAGATCAAGAATGCCTTAAACTATTGCCTAAATTACCCTCTTTGATGCATGAGTTGGAGCAATGAATTCTTGCCCTTGAACAGCGCCAACTCAAACTTCAAAATGCAACTACCAAGCTCAAAAGCGTAATTTGGCAGTTATCACTTCTTGTTGCCACCAAGGTGGCCCTTCGTGCCACCCATGATCAGGTCGATTTTATAATTGAAGATAGTAACACCTTATAAACAAAAGTAGACGCCCTCCACCCTTATAATACTTCCTGTAATATTAGTTCCTCTTTAAGTGAAAACGTCCCCCCAATGTCAGTGCACATTGTTCAGCCTTTAACCTCCCCCAATGGCACATTAAAACCATCATTCAAATAGAAGTATGTCCCAGGTGTAGGGAGAATCTTCTTTTTCTTATTATGTTATGAAAATCCTATGGAAGAAGCCTAGACATCCAGTAACTCAAACACCTAACTAACTATCATAGTTGCATAGCTCAAGGCATTGTGGTACCTCTCCTAATGCGTAGCTGGACTTGGGATGATGCCAAGACTTCCTTGCTTTGGGAATTTGGGAGCGACTTAACTTTGTCCCACCAAAAGCAAACATTTATGGCTATAAGTTTTGATTTTGGGGAACTTCCACTTAGCTTGCTCACCATTTTTACCTTGAAGCACAAATGTTGGTCGCAGGAAAACGTCTTACTTTAGATGACGCTATCACTGCTTCGTTTTTGGCATTTAAAAACATGCCTAACATTCTACTTTATCTCAATACAGTGAATTCTAACTAAATATCTCTCCTCCATATTAAAGAAGCTATTTTAGTATTCCATCCAACCTACTAAAACCTATTGGGCCCACTCATTTTACAATCATAAGGATAAGTTTCGGTTTTAAGTGCTATCAGTTACACCCCTCAAGTTGCTTACACCTGCATTATACTTCACCCATTGCAAGAGAACCAACCATACTGTAGACTTTTGCCACGCCCTTAAATATACGTCAGCAAAAGATCATTCATTATAGGACAAGAGGCTCCCTATGCTGACGGAAATCAAGTGCCCCAAGACCCTTGCTCTATCTCTAACTCTATCTCCAGCACTTCAGGTTGTTTTGTATTAGCGGCGCCTGCAGAAGTCAATGTACTCCTTTCTATTTAAGGAGATAAATATCTTCATCTTCCCTATTCTTAAGTTGTTCAGTTTCCATATCAACTCTCGGAGGTCAGTTCCTCTATGGAAAGCCAAGCGCTGGCATACAAAACCTTCATAGCATTAAATAGCCACAAGCTTGGCCACGGAAAATCCCCCAATTGCTTCACTACAGCTCACACACAAAAGCTTACTAGCCATCAACTCTCAGTTTGGCTCTTTAGTGGATCAAGTAGAGGTCGTCATTCATAAAGTTTATAGCCTTGGCGATAATTGATACAAGCTCACCAGTTAACGGTATATCCTCCAGACTTATTCAGAAAATAAAATGTGGCTCCGGACTTGATTCATGATGCTGAATGTGGGATGGCTAATAGTTGGACAACTAAAGCAATTGGGGTGTATTCCGCCTTACCTCTCCGATCTGGAAAGCTTCTAATTACTGCCCCCGCTATCACATTAGAAAACAATAATTATGAGCTGCTTATTGGGGTCCAACTGATGCAGGAATTTAACTGCATCATCAATCACAAAGAAAAATACCTTTCACTATTAGGGTATCAGATCTCATTAATATTTTAGCTCCCAAACCAAAGTAAAGGAGCCTCAAAAAAACAAACATGCCTCATCAAATACCCGTCTTCCATCTGTAAGGTTGAATATCAAGTCTTAGGAGGCAAAACTAAGCTACCCCCTTGAGGCTGTGGATGCCAAAGATGGGTTCCCTCTGTATGTCCCTCATCCTATCACAATACCATCTGGCTCACAAGTTATTGTGGATATGGGGATCATGATTCACATCCCTCCTAACCAAGTTTTGGAGCTAAGTGGCCACCCAAACCCTTCAATAAAAGAAGCGTTGGCCTGCCCTGGGATTTTAGATCCTGCTTATGGGAAATCTATATTTATAGTATTAAGGAATCTAATGGGTCAAACCATTTAAGTCCCTTGGTATGCCCATATTGCTTAGTAAAACTATGCCCTATCAAAAATATAGTTAATGTGAGTTGTTTTGGATTGTTACAAGGTTTAAGGGTTCGACCCCCTACCCACCATAGCTCTGGTTGAAAGTAGAATTGGTGACAATCTCACCCCTAATGAGCAACATAACGCAAAGGCCTCCTCAAGGAGTATTGCAATATACTTTTCTCAGGACCAAGTGATTATGGAGAAATGTCCAGGGTAATTTGCCAAATTGAGACTGAGGCTCACCCTCCATTCAATCTTGGCCATACAGAAAATTTAAAGTTGAGGTAGCTCAAATGGCCCTAGAGCTATATCACCTGTTGGAAGCTGAGTTACTCATGCCTTCTACAAGCCCTGGGCTTCCCCACTTCTATTGAATTTTGGAAAGGATGGTGGTCACCATGTTATCATGGATTATCTCCACCTCAATTCAATAACTAGAAAAGACAGCCATCCATTGCCGCGTATAGATGACTCCTTACACTTAATGTCAGGGTCCCAATATTTCTCAGCTATGGATCTCGCCAGTGGATACTTGCAAGTTAATTTATCGCCGGAGGATTGGGAAAAATGTACCCTCATCTCAAGTGAAGGATTGTTCAAGCCCACTTGAATGCCTCAGGGGTTATGTAACGCCCCTGCTACCTTTCAACGCGCCAGGGACGGACTTTTAGGTGATTTAAAACGTTCTTGTGTGTTGGTTTATATCGATAATATTACTGTTTTTTCAAGAACCTTTACCAAACATCTAAATCATCTAAGACAAGTTTTTAGTGGTTAAGGAAAGCCTCATTAAAACTAAAGCTTTCAAAATGCTCCTTCATTCAAAATGAAATGGATTTCTTGGGCCATAAGGTAGGTAAAGCTGGAATATCCCTGATGGAAGACAAGGTCCTGGCCATTTTCAAAATTTCCCCCCTAAATCCCTACGAGATGTACAAGTTTTCTTAGGGATGGTGGGATAATTTCTTCAGTTCATCCCACCACTTTGCTGACACCTCTAAGCCTCTTTTATAATTATTGTTGAAAGGGTTACCCTTCCAGTAAAAAGAAGAGCAATAATAGGCCATTGACTTATTATGCATCTCTCTCTCACTCTAAAGCTTAAACATTTTAACTTTGGTAAGCCCTTTCTCCTTTTTACCGATGCTAGTGATATAGCTATTGGAGCCATCCTATTGCAGCATGATGAAAATTTAGTAGACATCCTATCGCCTACTATAGCAAAACTCTAACCAGAGCTAAACGCAACTATAGGGTTATGGAACGAAAATGCTTGGCGGTATTATTGGCTATTAAGCATTTCTGACCTTTTCTATATGGGAACCATTTCACTATAAGTAGTGACTATGATATCTGCAATGGCTACAGCAAATGAAGGACACTACGGGAGGTTAGCCTGATGGGCGTTAAAAATTTTAAAAATACTAATTTTACATCATCCATAAACCAGTGCCCATACGCCAAAATGCAGATTGCCTATCCTGGCTGCCCATATTAAGTTTAACTGCCCCTGAGGAGGATTGACTTTATGACCTACTAACTCAATCACACTTATGGAAAGATGAATCCCCGATCTTTCAAAAGGAATTAGTAAAAAAGTTGGCGGGTCTTCAAGTTAAAAATGGCCAACTGTGCAAATTTGTGTCCCAAAAATGAGTGCCATATGTACAATCTTCAGAGTGAACTGACATCATATTGGAGGGACATTGGCAAGTCAGCCACGGAGGAGTTCAGAAAACTTACCAGTGGCTCAAGACTCAATGTTATTGGGAAGGAATGATTTTTACAATCCAATATGTATTGGAGTCCTGCCTGGTATGCCAAAGTCAAGCTGGACCTAATCCCTGGTCACAACATCCAGTGGTTCCAACCTGTGAACCCTTCCATACTATTAGCATCTATGTTGTGGGAACTCTCCATTAAGCCTCTATTGGTCACAGTTTCCTCCTCCTGGCCTTGGAGCATTTAACTAAGTGGATTGAAGCTATATCGCTACCTTCCACTTCAGCAAAAGCTACCGCCACCTTCTTATATAATCATATTATCAACCAGCATGGATGCCCTCACATAATACTCTCTGATAATGGGCAAAAGTTCTGATCATCACTGGTGTTTGATTTAGCCGAGCTGATGGGATTTACCCAGGTTTTTTCCACTCCCTACCATCCTGACACCAATGGAATGGTGGAGCGGGTGAATGGTACCCTAATGCCAGTCTTTAGAAAATGGCCACAACTGACCCTCTTCACTGGCCCCAATATTTGCCTAGTGCAATTCTGGCCTATCAAATAAGCTACCACCAAATAATTAAGATGTCGTCCTTCCAGGCTTTGTATTAATGAAATTCCCAGTTGCCCTCCAGAGTGCAGGCCATGTTATAACAGGCATCCCCTGAAACCCCTGAAGTTACTATGTGAAGCATTGCCAATGAAATCATCTGACTACAGGCTCTAGCTTCTGAGAACTTATTGGCTACCACCAGTATAGAAACTAACCAATTTAATGATAAGCATGACCCCCTGCATACCTTCCAACTGGGTGACCTAGTTCCTAATACCATCATCAGCCTGGAGGTCATGACGATAAATTGGGAACCAACTGATTGGGGCCTTACAAGGTCATTTGTATTCAGGGCAATGAACACTCATTCTAGAGGTTGTTCATGGTATAGTACTAAACTGCGTCCATAGTTGTTTTTTCCATCCGTTTTCCCCCCTATTCTGAGATCTTGAGGGTGGCGTTGGCAGGATTGCAACCTGAAAGGGGGATTTAAATGAGGTTGGTGACAGGAATTGAACCCAAGTTAGCCAAATAGCTAAGCTTTTAATGAGGACAATTCCAAATGAGATTCCATGCCCTAGTATCAGGGTTCAAACCCAATCTATGAGGAGAACAATCCTATTAAATTAAAATGACTACCCACAATGAATCCCCGATTTGGTATAAGTCTAGATGTGCAATTGGGGATCTACTGAACAAAACTTCCTTATAATGATGCTTTGACTAAAAACACTACTCTCTTCTTTTCTTAATCTTAAGTAAATTTTGGTATGTTTTTATTAGGAATTGCCTCTCTAGACTAAGTATCTGTAAAAAGACTTCTTAACCAAGGAGAAGCAAAAACAGGTAATCTAACTCCCTGAAACTTTGGGTCCTCTGGCCTCAAAATTATTGAGGGATATAAGGTATTACATCCATATGTCACGAATTTGGCTAATAAGAACTAGACTGGGCTCCCAGTCAGGGTGCACGAACACATTGGAGGGCCCAGAATGCCAAAGGCCTAGCGAACTGAGTGACTAGTAATAGTGGGGTTCTATGGGAGACGTGATGAAAGTAAAAGTTCAGTAACATATCAAAAGGCCACCAAGGCAAACCGGATAGTTGCATTGGGGGAAACTGCGAGTCTTGCAGAGGCAACCCCCAAGGGTGGGAGAGGCAGGGAGGATGCGATTCCTCCAGGGTTCATGGTTGCTGGCCTTTGGATTCAGGTAGGGGGGCTTGAGCACCAGTGAGGGATGGCACAGAGTCCACCGCGTTGTTGGAAGTGAGAGTGGAGGTAGAGTGTGACCCACAAGTAGGGTTGGGACTGAACATCCCCTGAAGGGGGCGCTCCAGGTCCCACAGGCGGGCTGAGCCATTGCAGCTGAGGCGGTTATAGATACCAAGTCCACGAGTGGTGGGGTGGGGGCTCTTGGGTGCTGCTCTAACTAAAAAGCAGTTAGTGAGTACTTGGCAACCAAATGGATAAATAGGTTTCCATCAACTGGACACGCAGTAATGAATGAAACAGCAGGTTCATTTGTTGGGAGGAGGCAAATTATTACATCTATAATCTGCTACCATGTGGTGTGTTGAGCGAATGGATAACCCAGTCAGTGAACATTGGCAGGAGAACTTGGGCAACGCACACTTCATCAGATTGATCAGCGAAATTTTTAGAAAAATAATAAGGCTGATGGATGCCAAGGCAAGCTAAATGGCAAATTTGAATTTTATTAAGTGAAAAGGTAAGAGTATTAACTGACAACTTCCCGCGGCCAGGGCAGTTGCCTTAAGAACTGGGCAAAATGCATAGGAAAGGTATCATGGGATTGGCCATTTGGGGTTTGGCGTTAAGATCTGGTTGGCTGGTTCAGAGGGGGGTATGGTGATGCTTCAAATTTCGGCAGAAGTCAAGAAAACTTTTGCAAATTTTTCTGTATTCCTGGGGCCAAACCAAGTTGGTTCCACTGATCCAGGTCCTGGTCATCTGAGTCGGCCTTTTTGCATGGTTCAGGTGTAACACATTCATCCCAAGAGGCAGGGGCCCTTGGATCGGGTTGTTTGTGACTCGTACTGAACCCTCAATTAGACTAATTGTGCAATCCAAACTCCCTGGATCTGTTTTGGAGCATTGGGGAAGATGGTCCAAGTCATTTGGGACCTGATTTGAGATCCAAGCCGTACCCTGATCTGATTTCTTGTGCAGGCCAGTCTGGACTGGCTCCCCCAGACCAGAACTTGCAGGCTGGGCTCTGATGTTGGTTAATGCTGTTTCCCCAAAATTCTGACATAGTTTTCCTGGGGAGTGGGTGGCCCCAGGGGCCTGTCTATGCCCCCTGGTGTGCGCAATCTCCCTGAAGACTCCTTCTATCAAACTTACCAGGGTTGAGGAGGGGGGAAGAGGTATGAATGGGGTATCTTTGGGGGGAGGGAAGTCACCCAGCACTCATCTACACATGAGCTAGGTCGCTCATCTGTTACAGAGGGTCCACTGGATCCTTGTGACCCCTTTTTGTCTGGAAGAGGATTAATCCCTATCCAGTTGCAAGGGCTGGTCCCCAGGACTTATACTATCCTTTCTTTTTTGACAGGGAAGATTCCACCCCTGGGGGCATAGACCAAGGCATAATTCTTGTGCCGCTCTGGTAGCTTTAAGGCCAGGATGGCCGTGATCTTCTGAGGAGGGCTGGGGGCTGTTGGGTAGGAATTGTGGAATTCCTTTCAGAGTCTGCAGTTCTTACAATTGCGTGTTCACCCAGCTGTTCCCATACAGGGTAACCTTTCTAAGTGACCTAGTACTGAACGTATCAGCGGGACCTCCAGTAAGCCAAAATGGCCTCCACTTCCGCTTCCTGGGATTCCCCAATGACAATTGGCTTTAAGGATGCTGTCCTTTCCCCCTTAAAGGGGTTTAGGATGGAGGTGTGGATGACATTGTGCTGCTTTCAGTGCATGGGCAGTCTCAAGTAGTAGGCTCCATTGCCTAAATCCTTCTTGACCTCAAAGGGTCCCAAGTGTTTGGCTGCAAGCTTACGGGTGGGGGCTTTCATGGGAAGGTTGTGGGTATCTAACATGACAAGGGAATCAACCTTGATCTCATGCCCTTAGGCGGGCTCAATCAGCAAACTTTAGTCCTCAATGGACTTGTCAAGTGTTTGCAACCAGGGTTGTGCATCTCACAGAGTGAGCTTACACGGTCCATGGCAGCGGGAACTTCTGAGAGAGTTGGGGGCCAATCTGGAAAGAGGGTTATACCCTGAGTAGCCTCAGTGAGAGAAGGTGGTTGAGGAATGGATGGGGT